>JANTPZ010122003.1:0-26499 GCA_025593235.1 Vachellia pachyceras | reverse complement strand
GTTGTGGTTGTTTGGCTCTTGTTTGTGGATTTTGTAAATTTTGGGATGATGAACCCTAAGGGGAGATGCTGCCCAAATTTTTATTTGAGGTAGAAGAGCTGAATTCAAGCTTTACAATCCATGGAAATGAGTTTGAGATCAAGAATATGATGGTATATAAGTTGAAAGTTTGAAAAATCATGTTTTGGCAATTTTCGTGCAAATCTGGAAAGTGCAAGAAGAAGTGTGTTTTTGATGATTTTAATGATTCCATTGGCTTTAAAATGAGAAATTGTGTAGGGTAAAGTGAGCCAAGGAATTTGGAAGCATTACAAATCCATAAGACAAGTTAAAACCCTCTAGGAAGCAAGGAAGTTTAATAGAGTCTTAAATTGATTCTTGCCTTGAAAGGCTTATGTTTAATGGCCATGATGTTGTGCATTATATAGGCAAGAGTTTGGTGCAAGGAATTAATTTCTCATGTGATCAAGAAAGCATCAAAGTTAAGGGAAAGATTAAGAGCTAGAGGTAGCAAAACTCTCTATCCTTAAGCTAAATTGCTTTGAAAATGTGTATGAATTTACGCATGACTTGTATTGAAAATTTATGATGATTGAAAGTGTGAATATGTGCTTTTGTGTGCTATAGCCATATGCATTTAATTGTTACATGTTGCACTTTTATGAATTCACACTTACATTGAAAGTGTTGGAAAGTTTTGCTATTGAGATTTCCAAAAATCTCATTATCCCCCACTAACCATTTTAGGTGGAAGCTCAAGCAAGGGTAAGAGCAAAGAGATTAATGATTCAAGAAGGCATAATGTTGTGCTTTTATGTATTAAAGTTATGTGTGATGTTTGAAATTATGTTTAAATGTGGTTGTAATTATGTAAACTAAACTCCTACATGTATATTAGCTAAGGAGTAGTGGAAGCTTGCTTTAATTATTTCCAAATACATGAATAACCATGATCAAATGAAGTCTAAAGTGGGCATGCACAAGTATGAGAAAAATAAATGGTAAGTTTGAGATAAAGGTGGTTAGAAAGTTGGTCAAACCCTGTACTTTGGCATAACGTGAAACAGGGTAAATGAACTCCAAATGAGTTGAATTTTTCCAGAAAAATATTTCATATTGCAATCTTTAAAATGAGCTAAAGAACACTGGATTTTGAGTTTTGTTCAAAAATTTATTATGTTTCGAAGTTAGCGAAAAATCACAGAAAAACCTGGGAAAATGGAAAATTACCAAATGAACAGTGTAACTTTGTGTAATAAACTGTATCAATTGGGCAAGTTTCTGACCTAATGAGTATTTTCCCCCATAAAGGAAATGCTCAAATAGAAATTGGAACCACTCAATTTCAATTTTCTATAATTAGTTATGAATTTTCAAAGTTGGGTCAAAATCCTGTGAATAGTTCCATTGGCTAGTCAATTTTTCAGATTTGATTTTCAAGGCCCAAGAATGGTTCCATAATGATATAAAATGAAGCTAAGGGTGTTAGTTAAGGTGTGTTACACTTATAGACACTATGACATCTTTGAAGAACTCAGTGGCATCCTTGGAGCATCATATGAGTGAAGGATTTTCATCTCTGATTAGTTATGTTCAATCACTTGACAGTATAGTTGAGTCACTTTAGCAATTTGTTAGAAGTAGCGAGACATTTCCTCTTGCTCCTACTACTACTGGCTTTGAGCCATCATCATCTGAAAAATTGCTAGCTCTGATTGATTTCGCTGCTTCTGCTCAGCCTTTGAACCCTGTTCCTGAACCTCCTACTGAGACCTATATCCCTCAACCCTCTGAAACTCCTAACCTTCCACCTTCCTCTCCTCATTATCCTCTTTGATTGATGACAAAAAGGGGGAGAAAAATTCTAAGTTCATATCTTTGTTTCATGTTTACATGTCATGTTTTATATTTAATGTTATGATAACTATTGGTGTTTGTGATAGTCTATAGACATTTGTGACTTATAGTTGTATAGAATTTTAGTTCCTGTCATATGCTTACTCTATGCTGCTGTCATCATTTTCTATCATTATTGGTTGATGTTGCAGTCATTTTGATCTTTATGTTTTAAATCCAACATTGTGGTTTTGTCATTATCAAAAAGGGGGGATAATGTTGATACCTTGTTTTAATGATAAAAAAAATCACAAAACACTGCAGGATTTGGAATCAAGTTTAATGATTTTGAAACTGTGTTGAATCTAGCAGAAGAGTTTTGAAACTCGAGTCTCATCTTTTGCAAACTCAAGTTCTGTAACTATTTTTCAAAACTGGATATTGAAACTGGAAGTTTTGGAAGAGAAGTCTTGTGATTAGGTTCAAAAACTTGAGTCCAAAATTTTCAGAACTTGAAGTTCCATAATGTGGAGCTCAAAACTGGAAGTCAAAGCTTGAGGTTCCAGCTTCAAGTTTTCTCATCACGTTATAGAACTCGAGTTCCAGTTTCAAAGAACTCGAGTTTCAAAGAACTGGCAGTAAAAACTAGAAGTTTCATATTCAAGTTTCTTAGAACTCGAGTTTCATGTTTCCAAAACTCGAATTTCACAACTATCTCACAGAACTTGAATAGAAAACTGGAAGTTTTGACTTAAAGTTTTACAAAACTCGAGTCCTACTGTTTTCTAAACTCGATTTCCATGCCTTGTAGAATTCCATCAGTTCAAAAACTTGATATTCAAACTTGAGTCCTCATTGAAAGTTTTTCAGAACTCGAGTTACTAAGATTTTGAACTCAAGTCTCGAGAACCTTTTCAACTGAACAGTTTTTCACACTTTTTAGAACTCGAGTCCTTATTTCTTTAACTTGAAGTTTTACAACTGGAACTCAAAACTTGATATCAAAACTTGAAGTTTCAAATAAAAGTTGTCAAATTGTCTTTCAGAACTTTCATTACAAACTCGGGTCCAAAATGAAAGTTTCTCAAAACTCAAGTTCTATTTATGAGAACTAGAAGTTCCACTATTGAGCTATTAAATTCTATGTTACAGAAACTCGAGTCATGAGATGTTGAGAACTCAAGTTCATTTTTTTTTCTTTGACACAGATTCGGACACAGCTACGCCTATCGTTATGGAATCTTTCCTATTTCGTGCTTCGACATTTTGAATGTTACCTATCTCATAAATGCACTTTAGCTCTTTCATTACACAGCTCAGGTTGTCAGAGGAATGTAGTCGAGCATTAATGACTCCCGCTATCAGTAGTTGAACTACAACATTTAGAAGAATTTATGACGGACGAGCAAATGAAGCAGCTGTGAGTAACGGATAGGAGCTTCTCTCTAACGGATATTCAATTTCTAAGTAATAGATATTGAATGCAGTATTAGCTAGAAATGAAGAAGCTTTGAAGATAGAAGTAGAAGAACAGATGATGAACAAACTTAATACGCTATTACTCTCTCTTAATACCTTCTGTCATTTGTTCTTGTGAGCTTCAGTATTTGACTATCCACTCTTACAAGAGAGTTTATTCTGTCAAACCATATTGTATTCCAGTGAGATATTCAAAGTTGGGACCTTGAATTTGTTGGGTTGAAATTGAGATAAAAACAAAGTGCATGAGACTCTGTTTTAGTGCATGTTGTAAAGGGGGTGTGATTCTCCATTGTAAAGGCCTAGTGAGCCTTGGTTGTTGTTGATTAGAGGATTGTAAATCTCAGAGAAGCTTTGAGGACTCGACGTAGGTCAGGAAGATTGAACCAGGATAAAGCTTATGTGTCTTTCTTCTCTTTACTTTCACCGGTGACTTTCTTTCATTTCTGCGATTAAGTTTTTAATTATAAAAAGTGACCATTTCACCCCCTCTTGGTCAAATCCCACATTAACAGTTACACCATCATACATTGATATACACTTTGACGAAGTTTAATTTAGACGTTCATAACTGTTTCTTAAAGACAATATTCAAGTACAGCCTCAAACACTCAAGTATGATGAGTTTTTAGACTTTTCTGAAGCAACACTTGAAGCAATACTCAAGTATAAACTCAAGTGTTTGGATTTGTATGCTAATACTCTAGTGTAATTATCAATATTCGAGTGTTAACCTCCTATGTTAGCTCTGCTTCACTTCCAACTCAATATATGCTTGTTATTTTGATTATATATCCAAAACCACATGTCTAATTGATGTGAACTAGTTTCATATGAAAGTAGACTCAAAATGAGGTTCATAAACATCAAGAACAACGTTAAAGCATTTCATATAAAGGAGACATAAATTTCTACACATGGTGGTAAGATTGAACACTTCATCACTGACCTTTGCTTATTGTGGATATCATATCTATCTTCCTATAATAGCTTTGGAACTGATTCTTATTGCATTTGAAAGTATACAAAAAGGGTTGTTCAAGGATATATTATTTGCAAAGTTTGGGGTTGAATTGAGAGAGTTATAGCCGTTGCAAGTGGAGCTTTATGCTGTAATCTGGAACGTAACCGGAAGCAAGTTTAAGTAATGAGTTATACTTGAGTACAAGCTTTAATACTCAAGTATCAGCCTCCAAATGAAGTTCTTCATACAATAATTTCAAGCATACTCAAGTATGGAGAAGAGTATTCATCATAATCCTCGATCATGGCAACTAATCTCGAGTATCAGCCAAGCATACTCTCAAGAGCACTCAAGTACGAATGGAAGTATTGGCTTTTAGAAATTGACAACACTTGAATATTGTTGGTAATAATCAAGGGTCTCATTGAACACTCCCAAGCATTCTCAAGTATGAGTAAAAGTATTTTTTAGATAAACTCATGACACTTGAGTACTGTGGTTAGTGCCTGAGTGTTGAAGAATATTTGGAATACTTTTAGCAATACTCAAGTAGAAAAAAATGTGTTTGTTTTCCTAAAACCAACATATACTTGAATATGAATTTTAATACTTGAGTATTGAAGAAAACTTGCATCACTTTCAAAAGTACTCGAGTATAGTTGAAAGTATTAATACTTAAAGACTTCAGAAGCACTTGAGTATGGATTATTACACTTGTGTATTAAGCAACACTCATATATACTTGAGTACCATTGGAAGTAAAGCTTATTTCTCTCTAGCACTTTTAATAAAACTCGAGTATTATCAAAAGTGTTCTGAACACTTGAGTAAACAATTTTGCGGTAGAGTATTGATTCTAAATCTAATAGAATGTTTTTAAAACAACACTTGAGCACTCCTTTCACTTGAGTATTTATCCAAAACATCAATTATGTTGAAATGAATTTCAAATGACACTGGAGTATCATTTTCAATACTTGAGTATTTCTTCATAAAATTCAGTTTTGTTGAGATAATTTTCAAATAACACTCGAGTATTGTTAAACATACTCAAGCACTTACTTTATCTAACTATTAGTTCTAAGTGTCAAAGCATCAACTTTATTTGAAAAGTTTCCTTAAACATGTTTATCTAACAAAAAACAATCCAATACTTGATGAAAGGCATGGGATTGCTGAACTCCCATCTAACAATATTGCCACATTGATTGTATTTCAAAGGCAAATCACGATGTCCCTTTATCTTTTTATAGTAATATGGATACACGACATTTTCACTAGTTGGGCTAATAGCAATAAGGAATAAATAATGGGACGCAGCATGTTTGGACTTTCATTTTTGCCATCTCTTCATTAAAGAAAACGTGCATATTCATTTTCAAAAGTTTAAACAATATATGAATTTAAGCAACCCACATATTTGGAAATCCATCTTCATTCTTAAGGAAGCATAATTCCTTCAAAAGCTAAGCCAACCTAATGAGCTTAGGGGTACTAAAGTAAGGTGCAATAATAGCATAAAAAGAATTTATGAACTCTCCTGCATTGTCTTCCAAATTGACATCACCCAAGGTAAAGAATGTAGCATCCATATATAAGATAGTACTCAATCATATCTGCATGGACAACTAGCTACCATGCCACTTCAAAAAGAAAAATAAATAGAAAAAGCATAACAAATGTTATTGTGCGCCTAAACGCCAAAGTCAAACAACTAAAAACAATAGAGTGCTCTTTTCGACTCGACTCAATTCAATTTCAACATCAGTCATCAAACCATCAAAACCTTGCACATTTATTATTGTGATTGTTATAATTCCCTAACCACAAACACAATTTCAAACCCAAAAAAGTGTGAAATCATATTGTCATAATTCCCTAACCACAAACACAATTTTAAACCTAAAAAGGCTTTAAATCATATTGTCCTAATTCCCTAACCACAAACACAATTTTAAATCAAAAAAAGTGTGAAATGATATCACGATAAACAAGTTTGCCTTAACTCATATTTGAAAGCACAAGAAATATATTTGATGATAAGTTGCAGCCAGTACCTCAAAATACCACTCCTTAAAGTTGTCTGCCATTTGATTTGAAAGATGTAACCTAGACTCTTTCTTCACCTCCTTCTTTTTCACACCTAAAGCCAGCAGGAAAGAAACATAAATAGTTCAAGTTAAACGCCAAGATGTGTAAACAGAAAAGAAAAAGGTTTGAATAGTAACCACAAAAAGTTTCTCCAATGAGTTTGTTAGCTTCGGCTTTAACCATCCTAAATCTCCACCTAAAAAAACTAATAGAGAATAAAGTTACCGTACAAGCTGTTAGTGGCATACCTGTCATATGGGCCTAAAGTCCATAAAAATCGTAATTTACTTTGACATATTTAGGCTAACTGCTAGGCATAATATTAGGAAATAGATTATCATTATTTTGATTTTTGTAATATGAATCCCAAGGATCTTGGGATACTCCGTAGACCTGATTGAAACTTTTATACCTATTTATATTGCCCTTAGTCAATGAATAAAGAATAACTTTTCATGGCATCGTAAAAGTGTTCATGGTATCAGAGTAGAAAGAATGATCCATTTTGGATTAGGCTTTAACGAAGGCCAGGGTGATCAGATAATACCGGAGACCAAACCTCTAGGTCTAGCGGCTAAAAATTCATCATGTCACCAATTGCCACAAGATGTCAACCGTATCCCTATCACTATCACTATTCATCACCTTAATGGAGAAATTATATACAGTGAGCTTCAAGTTTACGGCTATACATATTGGCTAAAGGGATGTATGGCTACCATACTAGGTCAATCAAGCAACCATCAACTAACGATGATAAGTACGCAAGCGGGAGGCTGAAAACTTTTTGGTTTAAGCATGGATCATCAACTCTATGACTACTGAGATAATCTTGCATTTTGCCTTCTTCCAATCTTCCCAAGAAGTCTGAGAGGCAACAAGAGACATGTTTGCTTCTCAGAAAAATAGAGAAACAAACCTAGTGATAAAGAGCTTTCTCCATAACTACGAAAAGGGTATTCTGTCCGTTACACAATATTTTACTAACCTAATGCATCAATGGCAGCAACACGATCTGTATGAACTACTTGACTGGAAGAATCCAAAGGATTAGTTTTATATGCAAAGGTTAAGGAAGAAAAAGAATCTTTTAATTCTTGCTAGGCTTAGATGTGACCTGTGAAGAATTTAAAGCCAGAATTATGAGCCTTGACACACTACCTCCCCTACGAGAAGTTTTCTTTACTGTTAAAAATAAGGAGAGTTGAAAGAAACTGACCAATGTAGCACCAATCATAGCCAATGACTCATAACCGAATTCATTGTTGTTAAAAAGACTTGCCCAAAATAACAATAAAGCAAAGAAGAATAAATGGTGCGATTATTGTTAAAAATCGGTCATACTAAGGATATCTGCTAGAAAATTCATAGCATACCAAAGAAGTAGAGGCAAGAAAGCCATGGCTATAATGGATCCAATGATGATAAAAGTGACAAGAATGAATTAGGTTTGACTAAGGATGAGGTTAAAACTCTTAGGAAATTACTTGAGAAACATGACCTTCAAGGTAAAAATGTTGCACTGCATATGTAACGTATACAGGTAAAACAATACTTGCCTTAAATGCTAGTGCGCATTATCAAGAAGTATGGATTGTAGACTCAGGAGCCATTGATCACGTGACTGTAAATTTAAACTTATTGATATAAAGCCATACCATTTAAATATTTCCATTAAAGTTGCTAATGGTGAGTCTGTTAAAGTTGAGGGAATTGGTACTGCTTTTATTACTGAATCGCTGGTGCTGAACTGTGTGTTCTATGCTCCTAGATTGAAGTGTAGCCTTTTATCAGTAAGGATTTGATAAAAATCAAAATTGTGATGTGTATTTCGTAACCGCTCATTGTTTCTTTTAGGATCTGGCATTACAGAAGATGATAGTTATCGCTAAGATCCTAGAGGGGCTCTTCCACTACTAAAAAAATTAGATTTAACGATAGAATTAGCGACGGAAAAAATAGATTTAGAGACGAAAAAATCCTTCGCTAAAATGAGAGTTGCTAAATTTAGCGACGGATGTTTTTAGCGACGAAATTAGCGACGGACGTTTTTAACGATGAAATTAGCGACGGACGTTTTTAGCAACAGAATTAGCGAGGAAAAATTCCGTCGCTAAATCCATCGCTAATTAAACAAATTCCGTTGCTAAATCCGTCACTAATCTAACAAATTTTGTTGCTAATTAAACAAATTCCATCGCTAAATCCGTTGCTAACTAAGCAAATTCCGTCGCTAATTAAACAAATTCCATTGCTAAATTCGTCACTAATTAAACAAATTCCATCGCTAATTAAATAAATTCTGTCGCTAATTCCGTCCCTGATTAAACAAATTCCGTCGTTAATTAAGCAAATGCCATCACTAAAATGGTAATATTATACCTTACTTATTTGTTGCTAAATGCTTTATATTCCGTCACTAAATCATCTCTATATTTGTCAATTCTATCGCTAAATCTGTCATTGATTTTAGATATAAATTCACTACGTATTTTACAAAAATATTTTATAAATAAATCTTGTTTAATCACACAATTAACTCAAAAAACAAATTTTAAATAGTAATATCAAATACATAGTGTCTTTAACGATAGCATAGAATTAAAGTTAAAAGTTAAAAACTCCAAATGATACAATCATTGTTTAGTGATTTGGGTCTTGCTGAACTCCAAACTCCAAACTATGCGCTCAATAGGAGCATCTAGATCAAATTTCTGTAGCATATGAGTGATATTTGGAGCAGGCTTGCCGATGTTGTCAATAAGAAGCTGCAAATATGTAAATCAAATATAAGGATGAGATACACACCTCAAGAAGTTTCATAAATAGAACTTTAAGGTTTGCATCACCACCGAAAATAATACCTATCACTCGAGCAAACATTGTATCCTATGGTTGTGATGATTTAATCTTGACCAACAAACAACTAAAAATAGCGTCCTTTTCCCAAAAAAATTTAAAAGAAAAGAAAACCAGATATTGGAAAAACATTGGTATTAATAATGTCATCCCAGAATAGCATCCTTCAAAAAATGAGAATACCATCCTTTAGCAAACATCCCAAAAGGTGCTTAATACTTTGGAATTACCTTTTCTAGCTTAATACTTTGGAATTACCTTATTTCAAAAAATGCTTAATACTTCTAGCTTAATCATTGGCGTCCTTCAAAAAAATGAGAAGTTCTTACTTCTAGCTTAATACTTTGGAATTACCTTCCTTTAAAAAATAGCTTAATACTTCTAGCTTAATCATTGGCATCCTTCAAAAAATGAGAAGTGCTTAATACTTTGGAATTACCTTACTTCTAGCTGAATAGCATCCTCTAGCAAACATCCCAGAAGGTGTTGTCTCTTCATGCATCTCATGGGTGAAAGGCTCAGCCTGGGGACTAAAGGTTCCTATCATCTCCTTAGTACTGTCAACTGTAACAAGGTTCAGTAATGAGAAATCTAATCAAAGGTTTATAATAATTAATATGTATTAAGCCCAATGTTATAGATTGTATGATACCATATTAGCATTTCTTAGCATTATATGGTATGCATGCATTACTATCATAGATAAAGTCAACTAAGCACTCAAACGCCCAAAAATCTTATCATTAAGTCATAAACGGCAAAACAAGAACAAGAGAATATTGCAAATATAATTACCACTCAAAATCACAGATCACAAGTAATCTACAAATGCACAGATGTTGAACAGTAGTCTCGGACTTACAGAAAAGTTGTGCTGTTTATAAATTAGCAATTACTTTTTCTCGCCAAGAACTTGATGATATATCAAATATTATGAAAACATAAATATTTGAGAAGTTCAGAAGTTCTGCTGTCATTTCAAGATGGAACTTTGATTCTTCATCTGCTAAAGCTGATGAGTCTTCTTCTACTTTGTCCAACTTAATGTCTCCAAGATGGAGAATAACGGCCACAACTCTGAAAATTGCATCTTGAAAGGCAAGGCCAAGGAAGTTTGTATAGAGAATTTACTAACATATTTTGTTAGTAGATGAAGCTACAAAATTATTAGAATCACTATCCAAGGTTATAGCTATGCTTGTTCTTTAGGATTGATTCATAACAACCGGATTGATTAAGGTAGTGAAACAATTTAGGATCTCCCAACTTATATCTCTCCTCTTCCTAATAAAAGCAAAAATAAGTTAGAATGTCGTGTAGATTTGTAGAAAGAAGCAGAAACAAGAACAAATGATCAAGATCAATAATCCTACCTCAGGTAGAGCTGCACAGAGAAGGTAAAAACAGTGATAGTTATGCTCAGGATCAGAGATTTGGCAAACACGAGATTTCTCCAGGAGATATGTTCTAACGGCTGTAAACTGGTGCTTAAAATTGTAAAATAATTTTGGGAGGAGCCCACTGATTTGGAACTTTGGTAAACCGGTCAAAGTCATCAAACATGTTCACTTAAAAAATATGTGCTCGATCCAACTTGTATCCATGTATCTTTTCTTTAGTAAGCTTAGCTTCCTGTAATAAGTGCCAGATTTAATTACAGAAAAATGAATGAACTATATATATGTATATAATGTAGCGAACAACTACAAGGTGAAAAAATTACATTAAAGCTTGGGTTGGATGGTGGGAAAAGTGTGAGGAAAATAGATGGGGGAGAATACTATAAAGGAAAACTTTCAAAAACAGTACAAAAGGTTACTTTTTGGGGAGTTTTCCCTCCTAGTATTCTTTCCTCTCCAATTTTCTTCCCATCCAAACTAAGAGTAAATTACTAATAACAAAGTCATTGCATAAAAATATAGAAACTAGTATTGTTTTCCTTTTGGGTTTTTATACTCATACATGAGGAGTATTATACTCAACAAAGCAATATCCTAAACTTTTCCTAGAAGCAGAATTAACAGGCGTAAATAGGCCATCTTCTTTAATCACACCAATCTAACTAAAAATTTTACACATTACACATTCAAGCTTCTCAAACTTCTCCTGGGGTACAACTGGGAGGTTATCTGCTACTACAATGTTGCCAAATCCAGAATCCAATTCCAGATTTTCCTCTTGGTTGATATCTTCATCATCACTATGTTATGAAAAGTAAAACAATCAAACCATTACGCCAACTAATAAATAAAAAATCTGACAACCAATTTACATAAACCAAGACAAGATGAGACATTATTGAAACTTAAGACATTATAAAAAATCATAACAAGAATTTATGATAACATAATCAAACTTAAGACAGAGTTACCTGCGCTAATATATTATGGTGTGGATTATGATGTAATGGCATCACTGTCCCTGCTAGACCAAACCAAGCATTGACAGATCTAAGCTCACCTCTGCCAATAAAACAATACTCTAGTATACAAAAATCTTTTCGAAGCTCAGATATCTGTCATATCAATAAAATTAGTAACTAAAAGCAATAATGCAAAAGGAAAGAACTATATAACATAAACCTGATTTGAAGGTTAAAATAAAAAACTTGATCAAATAATGGATGCTGAGCGAGTATGTTGCCAATAGAGAAGAGAGCAGCTCTATTTCTTGCATAAGAGAAATGGCCTATTTTTACAATGGCTTGTTGCTACTGGACCTCTGAAAATCGAAATTAAAAACCCTGGAAGAGCTAGAAGAACCTCTGTGGAGCTTGGCCTCAAAGCCCGCCTAGCTTCTAAAGCTTGAGAACTTCACTAGGGTTTCCATGAAAGAAATGTAAATGACAAACTCAAGCTTAAAGGAGAAGGAAAGCTACCTAGAAGAGAATGTAAATCGCAGTGGGAATATGGGATAAATCCATAAATTAATATTTGGAAGAGGAAGTCCTTGATTTCTACCTCAAGAACACCATCCTTGATTTCCACCGAAGATAGTTCTTGCTCTTCAGCAACATGACTCTCGCTCTCGCTTTCGCTCTTCAGCCACATGGCTCTCGCTCTCGCTCGAGTTAAAGTTGAAGATCTCAGATGCCCTCGTCAATGGCAGCAAAATTTGGGAAAGTGGTGAGGCAGAGAGATATTTGTTACAGTGGCATCAAAACCATTTTGCAATTCAGACAATTACAACAAAAAAATAAGGAGGGAAAGTGGCCCGTAAGCCCTCCAAAATTTAATGAGAGGGAAATTGAAAATTTAAAATAAGAGGGAAATTGATTATGTGTGTGCAAACCCTTCAAAATTGAAAAAAAAAATAAAATATATCAATTCCTTTATCCCTTCAAATTTTCATGCTCTAAAAATGAATATGAATAACTTAATGTTACAGTAAAAAAATTTCTTCATTGATTTGAAAAATTAGAGAAGAATATAATATTCCTCGCTAATTGAGTAATTTAGAGAGGAATATCCAAGTCGTAGCTAATTTTCCTCGCTAATTTGGAAAATTAATGAGGAATATAGTGTTCCTCGCCAAAATCCTTGCTAATTAGGCATTTTAGAGAGGAATATATAAGTCGTCACTAATTTTCATCGCTAATTTAGATATTAGATAGGAATTTAACATTCCTCACTAATTGATCTATTTAAAGAGGAATTTTAAAGTCGTCTCTAATTTTCCTCGCTAATATGTGATTTTCTAGTAGTGTTCTGTTTGGAAGTTCATGTGTCGAGAAAGACATAAATGTTGATATGATTAGTTTTGATGATGTCAAATAGAGAAAAAATTTTATAATGCATATTGATTTACTTCTATATTTGTTCATTTTTTAATTGAAAGATGATGTGGTTAAATAACTCAATTTGAATGATAAAATGTTTTCAAATAGATATTATGTCATCATACATTGAGTTACCATTTATCTAAACTTCATTTGGATGTTCAAAACTATTTCTTGATGATGAAAATAGAGTTTAATGAGTTTCTGGAGCTTCCTGAAATAAAACTTTATGGACCTTTTGTGGTTGCAGGTTTTTGAAACTCAAAATGATTTTAAATTTGGTCAAAGTTTTAAAACTCAAGTTTGGTAACCTCAAAACTCAGGTTCTATAACTTTCTGTAAAACTAGAAAGTCTAAAATTTTCAAAACTTGAAGTTCCACAAAACTTGCAGTGAAAACTTGAATTTTTGGATTCATGTTTTTCAAACATGTTATAGAACTCAAGTTCCAATTTTCCAGAACTTGAAGTTTCACAAAACTTGCAGTGAAAACTTAAAGTTTTGGATTCAAGTTTTTCAAACATTAAATAGAACTCGAATTCCAGTTTTCCAGAACTTGAAGTTTCACAAAACTTGCAGTGAAAACTTGAAGTTTTGGATTCAAGTTTTTTAAAACATGTTATAGATCTCGAGTTTTACTTTTCAGAACTTGAAGTTTCATAACATGCGTACAAAACTGGAAGTCAAAACTTGAAGTTTCACTATAAAACTTGATATCAAAACCTAAAGTTTCAAATAAAAGTTTTTCAACTATTTTTCAGAACTTCCATTGCAAACTCGAGTGTCAAATGAAAGTTTCCCAAAACTCGAGTCATGTTTATCAGAACCGGAAGTTTCACTACTAAGCTATTAAATTCTATGTTGTAGAACTCGAGTCATGAGATATTGAGAACTTGAGTTCCCATTCTCTGATACAACCTCTAATACAACTAAGCTTACGCTTAACCAAATCTTTCCTTATTTATGCTTAGCCCATTTGAATATCACCTGCTCTCATAAATGCTTCATGCTTAGACTTATTAAAAGGGAATGGGCATCTTGAAACAAGTCTCCAAAATGGCTCAACGGATAAATTCACAGACAACAGACATACAGTGTTCCAGAGCCATTAATGCATAGTGTTGGGCATTCAAGCAGAGTGTAACAGAAATTAAACTCTTTCTAACAAATTAATCTTCTTCAACAAATGCTCGCTTTATGTTAGAACTTCAACGACTATTCTTTCTCTTTCAACAAGCAAATATTGTTAGAGCAGATAAAGTTTGAAAAACAGAGCACAAGAGCCCAAGTGCAACGGAAAATACAATGCTACTCTACTACGGATATATTTTGCCAACATCTATAAATAAGATGAAGCAACCAATAGAGAAAAGAGAGAGAAGAATATGGAGTCACTGAACACAAAACAGAGAGCGTGGATTCAAGTAAATCCCACAGCATTAAGTCTTTGATATTATTCTTCTCCTAGAGCTTCAATGATTATCTATCCACTCTTTGAGGGAGTAAATTGATTCATCAAAACTCATTGTATTTCCATGAGAAACTCAAGATTGGGATCTTAAGATTGTTAGTTTGATTTTGAGTTGAGAAAACAGAGCATGATGGTCTCTGTTATAATGCAGTTTATGAGGTAGTGTGATTCCTAGTGTAACCTTACATATGGTAAAGGGAGTGATTGTAAAGGTTTCTCAAGTACCTACGTTACAAACTTGAGTGGGTTCATAAATGCATGGAAACATTTATGGGGTTCTCAAGTAACCACCGTTACGAACTTGAAACAGCTTTGCAAGTGTCTATAAAGAACTTGTAGTTGTAATGGTTTTCCAAGTACGTAGTTTAAACTTGGATGTTATAATGTATTGAAAATCTCAAAGGAATCTGAGGACTGGACATAGATCAGAGAGGGTTGAACCAGGATAAATTGTCGTGTGCTTATCTTTCTTTTATCTTCGTTAATTTATGTTGATTTTTTCTCTTATTCTATCTGATTTCATACTCTATTTTGATTAACTTATGATTTGGGAATTCTCATCAACTAAGATTTGAAAAGAAATTTTTGTGACACCCAATTCACCCCTATTGGGTGACAGCCATTCTAACAATAAAGGCAAGAAGTTTTCTCTACGGCTCTTACTACCAGTGTAAAAATAACTTACTGTTATAGCATTTTAGATTAGGCCATTCGAGTCTACATTATATGTCCAAAATGTTCCCACATATTATTAATAAAAGGATTTCTTTTTCATGTGATACCTGCCAAATTACAAAGCAAACCAAAGCCTCTTATCCATCTCATTCCCATGTGTTTTTGAAACTATTCAATCTTATACACAGTGACGTTTAGAGTCCCTCTCATATTCCATCCTTATCTCAAGCAAAGTGATTTGTCAACTTTATCAATGACCACACACACTCACCAAACAAGTTGTATGACACAGCTGAGCACAAAAATAGTCACCTTTTAGCTATAACCCGAGCTTTATTGTATACCAATCAAGTTCATAAATATTAGTGGGATGAGGTAATTCTTGCACCTATACACTTAATTAATAGGATACCATCCAGACCATTAAGATTCAAAACTCCTATGGACATTTTCACAAAATGCTACCCTAACACCCAACTTATCTTAGATATACCTTTAAAGGTTTTTGGGTGCGTTGCCTATGTTCACAATAATCAGGATACCAAACTTGACCGGAGAGCTCATAAATGCTTATTCCTTGGCTATCCTTCCTCCCAAAAGTCTATAAGTGTTATTCTCCAACCCTAAAAAAATGTTTATCACCAAGGACATCACCTTCCTCAAAGATCAGGGGTACTATAGCAAATCTCATATTCAGGGGGAGTGATCAGGAATGGGAGTTCTTAGCCTATGACAACCCAAACACCCTTAAAAAGCAATATGAAAAACATCAAACACTATTTCTTTAGACCCAGACAGACCTATAACTGTCCCTTTAGACCATGAAGAAACCTTGACTGACCAAACACACTTGGAACTATGTGCCCATAGTATGGAGTAGACTTGGTAAGGCCAGAAACAATGGTAGATGAGGCAGATGCATTAGATCCACAAAAAATGACTATTGGAAGTGACAGCATAAGACAATGAGATAAATGGTAACCTAAGAAGTAGAAGTCCCTCATGAGATTTGGTTAAGGCAAGGTCAAGAGTCAACTTCAATTTCAAAACCTGATGAGATTAGGTAGCCAATTGCATTGAGAAAAGGGGTAAGACAGTGTACTATGTATCCTTTAAGTAATTATGACACTTATGATAATTTATCTCAGTGCATGAGAAGCTTTGTAACCAGAATTGAGGAAGAAAGAATTCCCTCAACATTTGAAGCATCGAAAGACACTAGGTGGATAACTGCCAAGAACCAAACATGGTGCATAACGAGACTACCTGAAGGGAAGAAATATGTTGGATGCAAATGGGTGTTTTCAATAAAATATAATCCAAATTGAACCATATACAAGTTCAATGCTCGATTGGTGGTAAAAGGGTATTCTAAAACTCAAGGAATTGACTACCAAGAGACCTTTGCTCCTGTTACTAAGTTAAACACCATTAGAATACTACTATCTCTAGCAGCCAATCTTGATTAGCCCTTACATCAATTGGAAATGAAAAATGCCTTCCTGAATGGGGACCTTGAAGATGAGGTGTATATGAATATCCCAGAAGGACTTGCAAAGCATGGTACTCAAGGTATGACATGTAGAGTGTACAAATCACTTTATGGGCTAAAGCAGTTACCAAGAGCATGGTTTGAAAGATTTACTAAAGTCGTAAAAAATTTAGGCTAACAATGGTACACCAGGGATGTCGGGATATTCTACAAACATGATTGAAACATATGTACCTATTTATATTACCCTGAGTCAACGAATAAAGAAGAACTTTTCATGGCATCATAAAAGTGTTCACAAGCAATACATATCAATGTAATTGAAATGCTAACATGATAACATTTATTTGTATGATATTTAGCAAGCTGTCCAAGAAATGTTTCACAATATTATCATCAATAACCATGATTTGGACTCCATTGGGAGTATTCTCAAACTTTTTGGGTTGTTCATCTATTGGCACCAATGTTCCTGGCTCCTCTGGCCCAATATGTAGCACCCCTCTCGACCCTTAATCCCTTCCTCTCCATTATCCACCTTTTGAACTATTATTTTTCATTTTATTTCCTAGGTCCTTTCTCTGCAGCCTCCTGTACCTCTGCCTCTGCACCATCTTTTGTACCATTCTGTTTTTCCTCTTCTTTTCTTTTGGTTATATAGCAATCTATCATTTTTCTCCCTTTGGCTTCTGTTTTTGACTTGTCCTTATTGCTATATTTCTCATATATTGGTCCCCCGAACTATCCATTATGTTGGATATATTTTGTAGTGGTCTCCTCTCTGGGCCCTCATTCTCCCCTTCTTTTGTAAATTCTCCTTCCATATCAAAGATAGCATATCTTGAGGCAAACTCAAACCTCTTCACACTTCTGACCCCTTTCTGTACACCACTATCAGACCTACTTACTTCAGCGTTCCAGTGTTTGGCATGCTTCGGGTCTTGTGCTATCATCCACCCATCATACTTGTTCACCAGAGCATTCGTCAGCGCCCTTCCTTGCACTTGGTCAACGTTGTTTCTTTGAACACCTTCCTTGACCGATAGTCCCTGGTGAGTTTTCTTTAAAAGTGCAATGTTCATAATCATGACCAAATCAACCGCATTGGAAGCATACAAGGGTTAGACCTTTATATTCTCTTTTCAAATAATTTCTATCCGCAGCATATTAGGGTGGCAATGGGGTGTTCAAATCAATTTCAACGCACATTCTGGCATTCATTGTTCTTACTCTTGTTAGAGTCATTTCATCAACCTTGATAGCCTTTCCAATCTTGTTTTCCAGATGAAATAAAATTTTTTGTCATAATAGTCCCTTGGTAGCATTGGGAATCTCACCCAAGCTGTAACTCGCTTGATTTTTTCATTCCAAGGGTTGAAATTCTGCTTCCATGTCGAATCGTCACATAATGATTTTGAATGAGCCACAGACCTCCTTCTAATGCAAAGTAATAATCTTCTTGACTTTGAAAGGATTCTATCATATATCCATTTCCTATTACCGACAACTCTACCTTGCCTCCTTTCCCCCACATCGCCTGGAGCTTCCCTCTGAGAATCTTAAAGCCAACTGACCCTTTGAGAAGTTTAATAATCAAAGATTTTTGCTTGAACTGCTCTAGGCATTGCCTCTCCTCTTTGGAGAATTCAATTTTCGGGCCCTTATCTGTGTCCGTGACTTTGACCTCTTCAACGAGCATCTCTACATTATTCAGCAACAAGTTACCATCCCATATATCTTCTTTCCCAGTTTCTTCATTTTGTTCCCCCTTACTAGTCCCGTTGTTGCCCTTGGGCTTCACTACATCCCCGTAGGAGTGTGTGGTAACAGCAGTTATTAGAGGTTGCTCTTCTTCCACCATCTAGTTTTCCTCTTTAGGATATAGTGTACCTTCACCTGAGAAGCACCCATCCTTTTTTGATAGCTTACCCTTGCTTTCCTCACTTCTGTCCTCTTCCTGTATTTTCACTCCTTGTAGGGCTTCGACTTGGATAGCTCTTTCTATACTCGACATGGATTCCATGCCTCCTTGCACCCTCTTGATCGTTCATAGAATGATCCAATGGGTGTGTTCAAGAGCTAAACTCAGTTGGAAAAATTTAGTATTAAGAGTCTCTCTCTAGTTTCTCTCTCTATCACTCACTTAGCCGTACATAGTTAAGAGGGCTTCATTTTAAAGCATGGTCTTTTAACTGATAGGCTCAGACTCAAACGGCCCGCGGGCTTTTATACTTATTTAACTAAAATTGCTATTTTCCTTTTTTAATTAAATGTAATAAAATTCTTAATTTTAGACATAAATATTATGAAAAATTAATTAAAAGAAATAAAATTATATTGACAATATGTTATAAACAGAAATTTCAATCATTGTACATGAAAACTGTTTTTGACGGTACGCACATGATTTTTATAATAGTCACATGTTTATAATAATAAAGCTTTACATTCCTTCTTCAATATTGTTGTCTGATAGTGAGCTCGCGAGGCACAGGCTAGCTCATAGACCTTAGGCCCGATTGACATATTTTCATTTTTTATATTTTAAGTAAAATAAGTTAAAACAATAAATTTTTTAATTTGTTGTTCGAAAAGTGGTTTCTATGTGAAAAACAACAAATCAAATTTGGAATGAAAAGTAAGATGAACAAGGATTCAATGAGTGAAAACACATGCACATCATATGTGGCATACACAAGAACTAGAATTAAATGTTTGATTTGAAAGGATTTATTCTAAAATTTGAAGGCAATCAAAAAGTTGTCATAACATAATGCTTTAGATAATCAACAGGAAAAAAATATGCTCAAACAGCATTTTTTTCTTTTCCTCTTTTTATATTTTTACAGGGTATATGATTAATAAGAAAACAATTTAATGCAAAACAAACTAACATTTGTTTTTTTTTTTTGGAAAGGGTTACTTATATGTGAAAAACAATCAAATAAATTTGGTTTGGAAAACGGGAAGAATGTTTGATCAAAATAGAAATAGCAGTTGAAAATAAAAAGTGAATAAATGTAATGAGGGACAAGTTTATAGAAAATGGATTAATATTTGATTTAGAAGATAGAAGGGTTTTTCTAAAACTTGTAAGGAAACATAGAAAGAAATTTAAAAAAAAAAAATTAATATGGTGGCCCTTTTTAAACTTACAGCCCTACAAGGCTGGCTTATTTAGAACCCGAATCCTTCTTTTGACCTTGAAACACAAGCTTGGCCCTTGACTTAAATGGCCGGCCCATTTTTTCGGCTACTATTAAACCCCTAGTTGATCAATGACTGAACTATTCTTAACAACCAAATTTTTATTTAGATTAATTTACCAAAAGGAAAAATAACAGACAAAAAACCTTGGCAAATATAAAATAACATAGAGATGTAAGAAGATTTACAAATAACCGTGGAGGAACAAAATCTCAAAATGATAATTTGAAATCGGAGGAAGAAAACAAAATAAGAGGGAAAATCAAAAATGACACTTAGCTATTTTAACAGGTTTCATGCCACCCCACTTGTTGATGACGACTGCCAATCATTGGTCGTCAATGCTAAGAACCCCCTTTGATGACTAACTACTGGTCATCTCATTCACAAGTTTTATAAATTTCATTATCGACTACTAACTTTCCTTTTTCAATAAATAAATTTGCACTTTCAGGGGTCAAATCATTCACCAATTTTTTTCAACACATTTCACATATTTCATTACATATTAGCAACTTTTTTTACCAATTAATAAATTAACTCTTTCAGATCATTCAGATGTTGTGTATATGTAATAACAAATTTCATGGTGCCACTGCCAACTTTCACCAAGTAACAAATTCACACTTTTATGTCACTCACAAGTTTGTTATAGATAATACCGAAATGAGGAGTTCCTTTAAAAAACTTGTAAATGATCAAAAAGCTAAGTGTAAATTTATTACGTGACAAAAGTTGAAATAGCTAATGTAACATGGAGAAGACTTTAACAAAATTTGTGAATGGCCTAAAAGTATTAATTCGTTAATTGATAAACAAAAATTTGTAATACCTTATGAAATATGGGAAATGCCTTAACAAAATTTGTGAATGATTTAAAAGTGTGAATTTGTTAATTGATAAAGAAAAGTTGGTGGTTTCTAATAAAATATAGAGCATGCCTTAAGAAAATTTATGAATGACTCGTAAGTGTACATTTTTTAATTGATAAATTAAAGTTGGTAATAACCAATGAAATGTGGGGAAGGACTTGAAAAAACTTTCTACAGGCGAGATGCTCCAAGACAAATGGCTCTTTAATGTTAATTTGTTGACGTAATAATAAAAAGGGAAAATAACAAAACTAACATTTAATACCCTATTTTTAATTTTCATAAATTCAACCAAAAAAAATAATGGGAGAATGACATCCAGGTTTAAGGTAAGAGAAATTATTACTACAAAATCCTTTGAAATATTCAAATTAATCTCATGTCCCCTGGGAATTGAAAGCAATATAATCTCATTGTGAAATTACAATCTCACCCTCATTTATTTGAAACATCTAATTCTAATTTTCCTCAACATTTACTAATTTTCTTTACTAACTAAATTCACAAATAGTTAACTTTACTAATTTTTTTCAATCTATCAAAATTAGTTGTCTACCGCTCTTACTGTCTTACATTGAACTTTAAGTTATTTCACTATAGTTCATTAAACCTTGAAAGTGGTTGCAAATAATCTTTTAAATTTGAAGTCTCGTTTACAAAAATTTTCTAACTCGTAATTTTTTTAATTGAATTGTCACATATATTGAAAAAAAAAACCTAATTCCATATCTATTAGTTCCATTCATTCAATCATATCTTGCGATATATAGATACAGATATATATGTGTGTGTGTGTGTGTGTGATTTTTTATATGATATGTGGATTTTAATATTTGATATTTGTCATTTCCTTTTAGACCATTTTGATAATTTTACAAATTAACTGTCTTCTCATTCGGGCTGACATTGTTAAAAGTGCCTTCTATTTTTAAGGGGTTAAATAACATCTAATATCGTAAAATATTTTATAGAAATATTCTGTATCATAATTTTTTGTGCATTCAAAAATCTAGGGTATTTTTTATAACACCAGGCATTTTAAAGTAATTTCTAGTGCACTCGCTCATTCAGTATAGTATTTTTCCTGTAGCACTTACTAATTTTAACTAATTAAAACTTTAATCTCTAAATTTCAGGAAATATATAATTTTATTTTTTAAAATATAGAGACTGATATTAAGTGATAAAACTATATGGATTGAATTGTATGGTATCAAAGTTAGAAACTGAGTTTTCATCAAGCTGTAGATAATAGGAAGCATTGTGTCAAAATTGAGAGACGGGTTAGAACTATAAGGACAAAAAAATTAAATATTCTATTATAAAAAGATTAAATTTTTATATTATACAATTACTTTAATAAAAAAGGAAAAGTAAGTTGTTGCTATATCTTTTAATATTTTACAATAAAATATCCTTTACATGTTTGCGATGGAAATGAATTTGATTATACTCATAATTGATAGTTACTAAAAAAATATAATTATAATGCAATTGCACCATTTCAAATTTAAGAAATGTCAAATCTTGGGACCAATTAATAATGGTTGAATTATACAAAGTCCCCTAAATTTTGTGCTAATTGTAAGTAAACATCCTTATGTTTTAAAATTTAAAGGTAACCTTATCATATTTTATCTTTTTATCATGACTCCCTTACCATAAATCCATTGTTATCTTTTTCACTGAAATTACCACATCAGATCGATCCAAGACATATGGCATCCATCATATGTGGCACCCAATGTTATATAACAATTTCAGAATAATTTTTTTAAGATGATGCTTCAATTGTCATTTTATCATTAAGGAAAAAGGTCATTGTTTTCCCATGCTTCCTCCTTGCCATCTCTATCTGCATCAACTTTAACCATGAAAACTTGTACTACCCGCAATGCAACCTCTCCATGAAAAATCGGATCAAGATTAATCTCCTTAAACACTCCCTAATCAACATCACTGCACCATAGCACCGATAATTTACCAATTAGTCCCCCATTAGCCAGTTTCCTCTATTTGTCATTCCTACATTTATTGCCTAATCATACTTTTGTGATTAAATCTGCAAAAATTAAGCTTAGATTGATACGATCACTGGCATTTCCTTTTCATTGCTTGAGAAGATAGAAGTAGTGACAATATTCATCATCCATTGCATGCTAATAAAAAAGGGAAATTTACAATAAAGTTCCAACCACATTACTAGAAAATCACAATTTAGTGAGGAAAATTAGCGACTATTTTAAAATTCCTCTCTAAATAGCCAAATTAGCGAAGAATTTAGCGAGGAATAGTAAATTCCTCTCTAATGTCCAAATTAGCGAGGAAAATTAGCGACGACTTAAATGTTCCTCTCTAAAATACTCAATTAGCGAGGAATATTATATTCCTCTCTAATTTTTCAAATTAACGAGGAAAATTAGCGGCGACTTGGATATTCCTTTCTAAATTATTCTATTAGCTAAGAATTTAGTAAGAAATATTATATTCATCTTTAATTTTTCAAATTAATGAGAAAAATTTTTTATTGTAATATTGAGCTATTCATATTCATTTTTTAGTATAAAATTTTGGAGGGATAAAGAAATTAATATATTGTTTAAATTTTGGAGGTTTAGCAAAACATCCACTTTCCCTCTTATTTCAATTTCCCCTTAATTTCAATTTCAAAACACTTTCCCTCCTATATTTCCCTCTCATATCTCAATGTTTTTGTTTTAATTTTGAACAAAATACCTACCGAATCAAACGACTGTATCCCTACCAAGTCAGACGACCACTTCACCATCTTAAATCCCCAAGCCTAACCCTAGCTCTCTCCGGCGGACAGCAACTTCGTCTTCAGCTCTCCCGCGCACAGCCACTCCGTCTTCATCTGTCCGTGCGTCTTCATATTCGTCTCTGTGGGTCGTCAACTCGTCTTCTTCATCTTCGCAGGATAGGTATCTCCGTGCGCGGATGATTTGTTTTGTTCATCATTTCTAATCTTCCATGGTCAGGATTCCGTTTAATTTCTTCGATTGATAGTCTTTCCAAAAAAGCCTTGCTGTTTTCTGGAAAAAGTTCTTGTTCCTCTTGAAATGTGAAAGCGATGATGGTCTTGCACTTTACGCCTTCTTTTGTTCTGTCCTATTATATAATTGACTGTGATTACCATGCTTTTTCATCTTACTTCGTTTAGTCACACCTGCTTCGTTATAATATTAGTTGCAATCTAATGCAAGAGTAGACTTAAACATATGGATTTGAATTAGCGTACCTTTGTGGAATCTTCAAGCACATTAGTGCAGTCACATGTGTAGAAATAAAATAGAATGAACCCAAACTCCGACCTAGACAAAAATGTGGATGCATCATCAAAAAGTTTAAAACAAACTTCGAGTTACCAACAGAAATAAAATAGAATGAAACCAAACTCCGACCTAGACAAAAAAGTTTAAATCACCTAATCATATTCAGTTTGATGGATGAAGCATGGAGTTTTGCTGATGCAGATCTTGTAAGCCCTGCTTCCAGCAAAACTCATTCAAATGCCTTCCATCTATATAAACTTCAGAGAGCAAGAGATAAAGTTATAAAATTGGAAATTTAAAACAAAAAACTGCATCTAAACCTTATATGAAACAAAAGGCAAACAATATGCTTTGAATAGTATCTGAGTAAGACAAGATTGAGGAAAACAATAGATGAAAACAATAGAGTAATTTTAATAGTGAAGAAATTTTCAGACATTTCTTGGGTCTTATTTTCGACTTTTTACCCAGGTACAATGAGACTTTGAAGAGCTGCCCTCTGAAGCTTTCCGGCCACTAAGTGACTCCTTAAATGTGAGTGAGTACCTCTCTACATCTTTTTTCTTGATTTGCTCAGGTTGCTCATCAATTATTTCATATAGATACTTCTTGATAAATCATTCCCACATTATTTTCACCTCTGGAGTCTGGAACCCCATCTTTTTCTGTCCAACTTACTTGTTCCATAATGTTAATATCAAGTTTGGGACATTTATTTGACTTAGCAGTTGAAATGAAGAACAGAGCCCCAATTCCTGAATCTAGCAAAATCCCATTTGAGGAGAGTGATACAGAACAATCTTCTTCTAGTTCCCCAGAAGATGTGGGTAACTCCAAATAATATTAAATTATTAAAACCATTATCAAACTAACTTTTATAGTGAGAAGCTGCTATTTTGATAATATAGGAGGAGGAGGAGATTAAGCAGGAGCTAGTTGATGCAACATTTGAGGAATTGCTGAATGCACGATCAAATGGGTTACATACAATTTTCCAAAAGACTAATGTGGATAAGTCAAAGAGACCCTAGAAGAATAGGTATTGTAAAATAGTAGCAATGTGTTCTTTATTTCTGTTGACAGAAGCACTTCAAAGTTCAAACAACTAATATATGTCTTCACTAGGCCAATGGAGGTCAGTTGCAAGAAGGCAATTCCTATTCTTAGAGATGCTGTACAAGCTCTTAAGAAAGTAAGTTCATATGTCAATCCAAGTGGCGCAAAGAACTGAATCTGTAGTATTCCAAGTTCTATACTTCAATCCAAGTGGTTTTGTATGATTATTATCTTTCTATGCTATCTATCAAGCTTCTTATTGTATTATAAATACTTTCAACTGTGATCAGGTTGCTCGAGATCCTAGATTTGGATTTACCCCAAAATTTGTCCTGATGCTACTGTTTGCAATCTTCTTTCCTTGTCTTGGCTTCCTTCCTTTTTTTTGGAAAGTCAATAATGGTTTGGTGCAAGTTTTCTTTGACCTGTAATAGTTTTTTATTCACTGATTAAATGAATTGCCTGGTTGTAGGCTTGTTATGCTACAGGACAAGCTTTTGGATCAGACGAGTGTTACACATCTATTTCCCATCACAGAGTACCCCGGTATATTGGCAACTGGGATAACAGGTCAGGCAGATTTGATTGAGGTGTTTCAAATTTACACTCTCAACAGAATGTGTTTGTTATGGGTGTTCTGCGAAATGCCACTGGAAATGTTGCATTTGGAGCGTACCTCAACTGTCTTATAATTGATTCAGAGATGCTGACATGATTCTTTGTTGTATAATAGAACTTTAATATGTGAAACAACATTTACAGTCTTCTTTCACTATATATCTTGAACGGAAATCTTTTTGCCACTCAGAGCTCAAATATTTAGTGTCTAAATCATGTGTTTTAAAGATTTCATTCTGTATGAGGTGAAATTCAAGCTATGAGTTGGTTAGATGGCAGAGTTATTAGAGATCCTTGCTATATTTGGTTGCACATGGAGTTTCTACCATTAAATGCCACTTTTTCTTAGGACATTCGATCCTGATCTATTGTCAAAGGGTTGGATTGGTGATTTGGAACCATTATAAGGGAGGGAGCTAACTAAACTTTGAGAACTAATAATGGAATGATGTAGGCTAAGTCTATTAGTCTCGGTGGATCATTTTCTGTATCATAATGGGTTCGTTTGGGAATACGGTAGGATAAGTAACTTATTTGCATAAGGACTTATGGAGAAGTGAGATTGAAAATAAGTCAAATTGTAAAAGTGATTTGTGTTTGGGAAAGCGGTGGGATAAGTAACTTATTTGTAAAAGTGAATGTGTTTGGGAACACGTTTAGATAAGTGACTTATTTGTAAAATTAAAAATATGAACCATGAAAGTTAAATGTTAGAGAAGGATCAAACTCATGAACCCATTATTTTATTTTGTTTTGCTTTATCTTATCCTATTTTGTTTTTATTTTATATTGTTTTATTATTATTTGGT
>JANTPZ010122002.1:0-24626 GCA_025593235.1 Vachellia pachyceras | reverse complement strand
TGTGACACAGTGCTTGGTTGAGAAGATTGCCTTAAATTAATGAACCAGTAACAAATGGAAACTCTTCCTCATTGAAGACAACATGCCTATATATATATTTTGCCTGTAGAACTGAGGCATTTGTACCCTTTATGCACTCCACTATATCCTATGAAAACACACTTAGTGCTATGAAACTGAAATTTGTGCCTTTGGAAAGGTCTCAAACAAGGGTAACATGCACAACCAAACACCTTAAGATTAGAGTAATCTGGTTTCTTATTGTGAAGTTGCTGAAATGGTTAGAGCCCATTTAAGATTTGGGTAGGAAGCATGTTAATCAAATAGATGGCAGTTGCAAAAGCCTCCCACCAGTAGTGTAGGGACATTTGAGCTTGTGCAAGCAATGTCAAGCCAGTTTCAACAATATGCCTGTGTTTTCTCTCCACTCTACCATTTTGAGCAGAAGTGTGAGGACAAGGGTGGTGAAAAATTATTCCACATTCATCCAGAACAGATTGAAACTTCCTAAAATCCCCACCCCAGTCACTTTGAAAAATCTTAATCTTCTTATCAAACTGATTCTCTACCATGTTTTTGAAGTGTCTAAACACGCTGAGAGTTTCATCTTTGGACTTGAGTGGGTAAATCCAAGTATACCTACTAAAGTCATCTAAGAAGCTTACATAATATTTATGTCCCCAGAAGAATTGATGGGTGCTGGGCCCCACAAGTCAGTGTGTATAAGGTATAAGGGTGCAGTTGCCCGTGAATCAGAAGAAGTAAAGGGTAGGCGATGTGATTTTCCCATTTGACAAGAGGAACAAAAAGTAAGCTCATCTTCATTCTTTTTGTGAGAAACATTAAAATTAGAAAGGACTTGACTCAAAACTTTCTTATGTGGATGACCAAGCCTCCTATGCCAGGAGTCTAAAACAGAAACTAAAACAAGACTTTGATTCTCATAGCTATTTTTGTCCTTATCAGAAATAAGACTAAAAGCTTGTGGTTGCACCGATTCTATGATCTTATACATTCCTCCCAGTGGAGCTCCTCATGCCAAAATCTGATCATTATGCAGGTCCTTCACAAAACAGCCATGTGAGTAAAAAGCGACATAGACAGGATTATCGTTAGTGAGTTTCTTCACACTTAAAAGATTCTTAGTCATTTGAGGAACCACTAGAACATCCCTCATTTTGAGAAATTTAGAGTTTCCACATGCCAGCAAGGAATTTCCAGATTTAGTAACGGTTAAAGGATGACCATCACCCACTAAAATATTATGGTTACCTGTTTCATCAAGTTTCGGATCAACAAGTGCAGAGGTGGACGCAACGTGATGTGTAGCACCACTGTCCAGGTACCAGGCTGGATCGTGCCATGTATCATTTTTAGCTGTGTAGGCAGAGGCAGCAGAAGATCCATTAGAACTTAAAGCATTTGAACCACTAATCCTCTTTATCGCAGGACCATCATAATCCTTGTCATATCGCCTGTAACAAGTGCGAACTTCATGCCCAAATTTCTTGCACAACTGACATTGTGGCTTCTCATGACTTTCGGACCTCCCATCTGTATTCCAGTTCTTGAAGGATGCACAACCACGAGGCTTGCTTCTGTTACCACGGACTCTCCATGAACCACAACCAGCACGATGCTCCTCAGCCTTCACAGTCAAATGAGCAAACGCATTTGTCACAGAGGCAGAGCCATGTAGCTATTCAAGGCGAGCCTCAAAGGTCATAAGCTTGAGGTGTAGCTCAGCCCAACTCAGGTGCTCTTTGTCAGCTAAGTAAACCACCAGTGGGTTGTAATCAGTGTCGAGTCCGGAAAGAACCTGCGCAATGAGGTCCTCACTGGAAACTAGACTCCCAGCTAACGCTAGTTTGTCAGCCAAAGACTTCATCTTCGTTAAATACTCATCCATCTTCAGCGATCCCTTCCTCAGTCGCTAAACTCAAAATGAAGCAGCTGAACTCTAGCTCTGGTGTTCAAGCCGGCCAAACTCTTCGCGGCATCCCAGAGTTCACGCGAGGTCTTACATTGCGTCAGTTGTGAGGCTATTTCCACGGTCATCGTACCGTAGAGCCACGCAAGGAGGATCTGGTCAGTAGCAAGCCAATCTTCAAACGCTGGGTTTGGAACAATATCAGTGTTCTTATCGAGAGTAAATTTCGGTGGCACAGCCTTGGTGCCGAGAACATAGTCGTCGAGACGATGCCCACGAACGACGGGAAGCAGCAATGACTCCTAGAGCAGAAAATTTACTCCATCAAATTTTACTGAGCTGACCTAATTTAAGGAACTCAAGAGAGGCACTGTTTTGGTTGAGACAAAAGGAGACGACGACGTGGATTGGTGAGGGTGTGAGTGTGGCTAATGGCCTGAACAGAGGAAGTGGTGGAGTCGGTCGAGACAGGTGGGTTTGGAGGAGGCTGAGGTGATGTCTGAGCAGAGGGGCTCGGGTTTTGGGGAGTGGAGGCCATGACGTGTGTCGCACAGTGGCTCTGATACCAAGAAAGAGGAAAGCAATGACGGACAACAGACCAGAGGATATGAGAAATGGCTCTAATGAAAATCATTACCACCAGAGCACTACACATTTATAGGCTACAGTGATGGTACTATACAAATGATGGGGTGCTACCTGTACATACAAACAGATACTATACAAATGATGGGGTGCCACCTGTACATACAAACAGATGATTCTAGAATTCTATTCGTAATATCCAAATAGGCTAATGATAGGGGATAACACAGAATTAATGAATGTAATTACATATTGCACAGACTATTCTAACTACTTGAACATCTCAAATGATGGTCAGCCATTTGTAAGAAAACCCTATCTGTTCATTCCTTTCCCGCATTTAAATCCCCAGTTTTCTTTTATAGCACACGATTTTTTTCTTTTGGGATAAAAATGTGAGTCCCAATTTTGGCACTAAGAAGCACTATCAAAGTGAGGAAAACAGAGCAATGCTACTGGCAGCTGTTAATGATCGAAAATATGGTATATTTTGAATCTTTAATATACTTTGTTCGTTATTTTGTCGTGCTGAAGTTAGTTAGTGAGTATGTGTGTCGCTAAACTCTAGAAATAATGTTGAGGAGCACAAAGGGAATTGATTATTATTGATAAGTGTGTACATTTATATATGTTTGAGATCATTAAGTAATAACACGTGTAACTACGACAGCTATGTATTGCACTGGATCTGTAACCAAATGAGTTTGGTTTTTATATAAACTGGACACTAACATGTGTGTGTATTGCAAAAGGTTGATGATGGAGAGTGATAGAATGGAGTTAGTTAGTTAAAGAGGAATAATGAGTCAAGCTGTATTAATATTTATTTTGTATCTATGAAAATAAAGTTGTGGAAAGGATAATTTTTTATTATCTCAAGAATATATATTGTGCTGATAATATTTTTTTAATATTCCGATCGATTAACCGAAAGAATTACTGTTAAGCTCTGTGTTTCAAAATGTTAAGTTGCTTGCTCAATGACGCAATGATAATAATAGCACAGACTCATTTTTCTTCTTGTCAGTCTTCCACTAAATTTTCTTCCTGCTCCGTTGAAAATCAGTTACACACAAATTATTCTTGTGACTGGTGATAGCTATGATGACACATTTTATTCATTACATCCTTCTATTAAAACTCATCCTTTGAGTTAGTCTCAACCTCAAAAGCACAGAATCTAGCTTCTCTGTAAACCTTACCAGGCCTACAATAATAGTTTTTGCTTGGTGCACAGTGACGATCTTCTAAGCAAATGCACAAACCTTCAAGAGCACGCCCATCTTTCAATGTAATCACACCTTGTTTCAAACTTAGAACCTGATCTGTCTACTCGCTAAAGAAAATCCCTTGTGGGTCACACTTGCTTTTCACGCTCAAGAACTTGCCTGAATTTGGGTACCTGTTGATGGCTTCAATGAATGCTATGTTATTGTTCTTTCCCCAGTGGGTTAATCCTCCATATTTGAACAATATATTTGTTCAATCTCCTCATAAATGTCCTCGAAAAGCCTCGGAGACAATGGGACTCTGCTTCTGAAGTAAGCGTCTTCTGATTTGCCCAAGTAAGCACTCGAAGCATTGACATAGCTCATTAGGATCCCACCATTGAGCTCTAATCCACACAGTGACTGTGGCTCCAATTCAACTAGCTTCTTCACATCTTTGATGAAGCTTGGAATGTTAGACAAGGAGACACTAAAAGCTGTTTGGTGGAAGAAATGATGAGCGAGTGTGGGATCCCATGGGCAAGCGGTGATGATCTCAGCATCTTCTAAATTGCCTGCTAGACATGTCCCAGTTGAGTGCATGTGCATGTGATTGTTCTGCCCAATCACGGGGTACCCAGTGAAGAGTTTACCTATTTCAGTAGAGAGAAACCAAAAAAAAGTCATGATAATGGTGTTCGAAGGAACTAGGGACGAAGAAGCAAGTGTTTAGAGGTGTCTGTTGGAATGTGTAAATGAGAAAGGAATAGCTCACCATTGTTAGTCAAGCCATAGGCAGTGTTCTTTAGAATTCCCAGTAAAAAAACTCGGCAGCTTCGCATTTGCCATTTGCGTCTCCTGTTGCTTCTTGAAATTCCTCTATTACACACAATCTACTTTATTAGCTTTAGCCCCTTGAAAGACTACTTAAATACAGGTGAATTTACATGTGTTAGATTAATACAATGTTTAGGGTATGGCTTGATTGGAATTGCAGGCATAATTAGGGTAAAGTAGGACATGAGGATTACACATAGACAATAGTCTTCATGATAATTTGCTGGTTACTATGGATGGATTGGTGTACCTACATCTTTCAGGGGCGTAAAGCAACATCCAGAGAACTCCTTCATAGGTGTTTTTATTAGTTGGAGTTTACTATCCAAAATGACCTGTGTCACCGTGTATTCCAGTTGGCGGGTCGTCAGGAGAGTAGCTAGACTCCTCCTCCAAGAGATCTAATGTGTATAGATGTTGACGTATCAGTATGGGATTGGGATTCTGCAACTTGTGGGGGGAACAATCAGGAATGAAGCAGGGTAGTAGGTAATAGGGTTCCACAGGTTCATTGGTCTTTGCTCAATGCTAGAGACTAAGATATACGCTTTAACAGTTGCCAATCAATGTGACGTTCACAAGGTGTTTGTTTATACTTATTCTTTGGAGGCTTTCAATTGCATGATGAGAGATGTCTTATCAGATCATCCACTAAGGGATATAATTGCGGATACTAGAGAATTGATGTTTGACAACTGGGATGTTCAACTTTACCATACTAGCAGAGAGTTGATTCCTTACGCATATTATATGGCTCGACAAGGGTAAGGGGGAATTTTAGTATTGCAATAGTATCAACGCCTCCTACAGAGGAATGAGGCTTACCTCTCATGTAACTAGTAGTATTTTTAGCTAGGGTCCTTTGCTTAAGTTTTCCCTTCAAGCTTTGGCTTGCTTTTGCATTGAAAAAAAAAAAGATTAATACAATGTTTGGATGTTATGGTTTTAAACCATAAAACTTTATGGTTCCTTAGGAATCAAGATTCTTTTTCTCTAAAATATTAATTGCTATATTTTAACAAAAATCTATATTATTTTAGCCCATTGAGAGAACAAAACTTATAGTTTGAAACTGCAAAGATCAAAATCAAAATGAAAGTAAAATGTAAGGACCAAACATTATGTTAATCCCTTTTGTATTTTAAAATGATCTTATTTGGGAGAATTTCCTCTTAGCTGAAGTTTGACTTGGCACAAATTTAGATTATTTCTCTCTTGTGAAAGAATGCTACATGGTTGGTTTGCCAGAAATGAACAAACGGTTATAATTAATGAAGTCTTATTGTTACATGATTATATAACCGGATTATAATTAATAAGGTCTAATATTTTTTTTTGACTTTGATAAAACATATTAAAAAATGTCTTATAAACAAGGGGCTATACTAACCGGACTCTCTGAGTAGAGCAGCTAATGCTTGAGAAGGAGTGGATCGAGTAGCGATGAAATCAAAGAGAGCATTGCCAGACTATTCCATGGGAACCCGATTATCAACTTGTAGAGTGCCTTCTTCTGGGATGGATACCACGTGACATATCTCCAAACTCGTGTTATTTCCCAAAACTAGCCATTTCTTCTCCCAAATCTGAATCGTTCTTTGTCATGTACGTAACACCTCGTTTATCACATGCCTTCTAGCTGTAGGGTTACCTGCAGTTACAGTTCCAGTGTTACGTGCTCCACTTTATCAACTTTATCAACAATTGACAGTGTACTAAAATTAACGACGCTTAGAACTAAACTACGCCGAGGAGTAACCTATTGACAAGTGTTTATGGTCTATTGACTTTCTATACGTGATTGACAAATTTTCTAAACTACACTATACCGCCCTTGTTGATGTTTCATTTGTTGACAACTACAAATAACGTATTGACAACTTTAACATAAGTAATGACAGCTTAGATCACTTTTTTCATGTCAACATCTTACAAATTTGCAAATGACAAATTAACATTAACATCCATCTTCAAGTATTGTTTTCTTCTCATTACCAACAAAAAGTCCATATTACTTATACAAGTATAACCTATATATCATAAACATTAATTATCAATATTGACAATACTGAAGGAAATAATTGACAACTTTACTGAAGGCATTGACAACATTTCAGCATCCATATGACAATAAGAAGTTACAAATTTGCAAATGGTAAATGAACATTAACATTCCACATTCAAGTATTGTCTTTTTTTTTTATACAAAGTATTGTTTTCTTCTTATTGCTAACAAAAAGTCTATATAACTTACAAAGTATAACATATATACTACAAACATTAGTTAACAGTATTGACAACACTATTAAGAAAATTGACAACTTCACTGAAAGCGTTGACAACACTTTAGCATCTATAGGACAACAAGAAGTTAAAAGATGACAACATCCATTAAAAGATTACTAACGGTTTATCTCCTATAATCCCTACTGAAATCCAAGTAAGGCTTGCAATTCAATCCCTTTGGCTGTTTCCAGAACTCGCTCTTGTCCTCACCTTCTCCATCATCATCATCATCATCAGTTTCCTCTTTCACCTCGACCTCAGAGAACGGCGACAAAGATAGCGACAACTTGGTATTACCCAAAACCTCATCTTGTTGAACATTTTGACGAACAAATTGTGAAGAAGCATTTGAGATTATTGGGGATTTCAGCTGATATGGGTATAAAGAGAAGAAGAGAGACTAAGACGAGTAGACGTTTTACAGAGTAGAGAGGATAATTAAAGGCATTTTCATCTTTTCGCACCAATTTGCAAAACCCATATTGTTAACGGATAACAATCTATCATTTACTAAATTTATCTCATCAAATGGGGTTTAATTTATGAAATTTAAAATCTACTTTATGATTTTTTTTCCAAAGAATAATGGGTTGGAACAGTTCTTGTCTCAGTAAACAAATTGGTCCAATTTTTAGCCGAAATTAGATTTGGTCCAATCTTCCTGGAACTCTTTACCCTAGTTAAATTATATTTGAATTAATGGAATCACACAAGACCAATTTTACTCATGGACTACGGAGAAAGTTTGGAAAAGTGTGATTAACATTACTGAAGAATCTTGGCAGAAATTAGCTAGACTAGCATCCTCGTCATGATTAACAGTTAATTAACAGATTTTTTTTTTTACCGAAAGAGCTAATAGATGTTGAATCACCAATTCACCAACAACTTTTGGATAACATAATAACTTAAAATTTCATTTTAAAATAAACAGAAATAATTCGCCAACATAATAATTGAAGATTCACAAGAATGCAATAGCAGCGAATCTTTAATAACATTCAACTTTCTATTACGTTCAACTACACTGCTTGACATTCTATCATCACTAGGAAAATGCGCTGAATTAATATGTACGTGTGTGTGTGTGTGTATTCCTCTTTTTTGGGTAAATCAATAATATAATCCATAAATAAAACAAAAAACGATGACTCGTCACTGTCAATATGTTACGATCTCTTTCTATTCATTTGGATAAATTATGTATTTGAGTGAATAGCTGTTTTCACTTTCATTGTTTTGTATGGATGAATACTTTTTCCAAATTTGAATACTACAAAGTCCAAGCACACGGGACATTTCTAAATTTGAATGCTCTCCACATATTTATTAATTCTAAGTTCCTCAAATTCATCTGTATCTGAATATGAAGAAAAGTAATATGTTATATTCATTAAGAATCTATGAAGCTTCAATGGGTTTTGATGAAATGGAAACTCTTCAAGTCTCTTGAAGTTAATTAGCACCTATATATAAGTTACCCAATAAAGTTTTTCACACAAATATATAATTTTATACTCTTGGGGGTACAATTTATATAAACTAGAGGAAAAGTTGAAAATCAATAAACTTTGTGAGACAATGTTATTGTGATATAATGCCTTATTTTATTTTGGTGAATTCATAAATAAAATAGGATGAGTGTAGTTGAATTACTGCAATTAATTATTGATGTCGCTGCAGCTTCTGAGTAAGGCGGAAAGAATTTTTTTATTCTTTTGAAAAATCCTAAGTAACCGTTTTGTATAAAAAAAAAAATCAAAGAGTGCGCCGTACGCTGCGGATATAGCTATTATATTCTGCCAACTTTGCTTCCATTTAAACGTATGATTAAAATATAAACTCCTGTTAGACTAACAACATTAACAATGGCATATATTTTTTATTATTACCATTACTCCTGTAACAATATTAAATATGCTTAAAGATCTTATCATAAACCAAATGATTAGAAATGCAAAATGTATTTGTACTGTAAGAGAATTGTTGTCAAGAAGTGGTCACAAATGCAAAATGTATTTGTTAAGATTCAGAAAATTTGGTTATAGCTTTAAAAATACAAATAATAATATTAAAAATTGATTTTATAGAATTTAATTTGTCTAACTAAAAAATATTATGAATTATATGTTAAAACATTAATGTGATGCCTCTTCCAAAATATTTAACAGTTTGATTCATGATGTGTTGAGGCCTGACAATTTATCAGCCAACCAAGTCAAAACGAATTAGAAAAGTCGCATTTCTTTATTCAATAAACACTAATATCCACGTACAAAGCAATATTGTTTATGCAACAAATTAAATGCTGAAGCACATACAAAATATTAAGTATGTACATATCATGAAATTAATTAAAGGGCCCTTTGGTTCAAAGCATCCTACCATGCATTAAAGCTCGTCCTTTGCGTCAGCCTTATCGTCGAAAGCACAGACTCTAGCTTCCTTATAAACCCTACCAGGCCTGCAATAATACTTCTTGCTCGGTGCGCAGTGACGATCCTCTGAGCAAATACACAAACCTTCAAGAGCACACCCATCTTTCGATATACTCACACCTTGTTTCAACCCTAGAACTTGATCTGTCCACTGGCTAGAGAAAATCCCTTGTGGATCGTACTTGTTTTTCACACTCAAGAACTTGTTCGCATTTGGGTACTTCTTGATTACTTCAATGAATGCTAGGTTCCTGTTCTTTCCCCAGTGGGGTAACCCTCCATATTTGAACAACCCCATTTGCTCAATCTCCTCATAAATGTCCTCGAAAAGCCTCGGAGACAACGGGTCCTTGCTTCTGAAGTAAGTGATGTCGAAATCGACAACGTCTTCTGTTTTGCCCAGGTAAGCACTTGAAGCTTTGACATAGCGCATGAGGATTCCATTGTTGAGCTCTAATCCACACAGTGCCTGTGGTTCCAATTCAACTAGCTTCTGGACATCTTTAATGAAGCTCGGAATGTTAGACAAGGAGATGCTGAAGGCTGTTTGGTGGAAGAATTGGAGTCCAAGTCTAGAATCCCAAGGGCATATAGTGATTTTTCCGTCTTCTAAACTGTTTAGGCACGTGCCGGATGATTGCATGCGATTGTTGGGTCCAATCACGGGGTAACCAGTAAAGAGTATACCTATCTTGGCAACAAGGAACCAGAAGGTAACGAGTCTTTAGCGTGGTTTAAAGTATATGCACGTGTTTATTGAAATAGAAAAAGGAAGGTGAATTTACGCACAGCTCTCAAAATCAGCACAAAGTCATGAAAATTATGAAATTGAATTCAAGTCTCGTGAGATTTAGGTTAGACTAATTACAAATGTGGAAAAACCTTCCCAGCCCCTAGCTATTCTTCACATTTGGAATTAATTTAACCTAAATCTCATGGGACTCCAACTTAATTTCATGATTTCTATGAATTTGATGGTGATTTTCTCTTATTTCTTAGAAAATGTAATTTCCCCAATAAATAATGAGGAACAACACAGTTGTCTAGTGGTATAAGGCCGCACGAGCTCCCTTTGGGAGACATTACTCAATCAGTCAATTGTTCAGATATCTAGTAATATGATTAAAAAAATGACGATACCGGATAAGAGTGTTAAAAGAAAAGGTTGAGTACCGTTGTTAGTCAAGCCATAAGCAGCGGCCTTGAGCGTTCCAGTCACCAACTTGGCACCAATGCACTTGCCATTAGCGTCCCTTGTTTTTTCTTGAAGCTCCTCTGTTACGTTGCAACAAAGATTAATTATATTAATCAAGTTCTCTACTTAGATTAATTATTATTAGTGTGTAGGTAGTAATTAACCAACCAGTGCCTCTGGTAGCGGCTAAGGTGGCACTGAGAGTGGGACGAAATGGGATGAAATCGTAGAGACCGTTTCCAGAGTGTTTGTTGGAAACTCGATCGTCAACTCTGTACAAAGCCTTCTTCTTTGAAGGAAACCAGCCTACGTTGCCGAACTCGTGTTCTTTCCCAAAACGAACCAATTCTTGTGCCAAATCTGAATCGTCCTTCTCCACATACGTAAGGGCTCGTTTGAACATGGGTTCTAGCTCAAGGGTCACCTATTGCACCAGATTCACCGATTAATTACATAATCACAACCACTGACCTATTTTGTTTTGTTTTGTCATCTTTTGCCTTCACATGTGTACAAATATAATAAACAGAGCAAGGTCAATGTCGCCAACTTCAAGATTAGAACTAAACACAAGTTGGGTTTTATGCATTCTTTCCCTATCTGCCAAATTGATGTGCCCCGAGGTCACTGTTGAATTGCCCCCCCCCCCCGGGGGTTCTTTTTTCTCCGAAATAGAAGTTTCGTCTCTTATTCAAGTTCCTTCAAATACGTATGAGGTTGACGAAGAAAGTTCTCTAGATGAATGCTTCATAGATGTGAAATCCTAGCAACTTTCTGAATGGGGTCGTCAGACTTTTTTTTTTTGGAGGAAAAAAACATAACCACTAAAAGTTTTATAACAGGCAACGAAAATAAACTTGTCATCATCATATATTACTGCCCACCATTTGTTATGAGACTTTTGAGTATTTCCTGGTTACATTCTTTTCGCAGGGATTTTTTTCTTTTATTCTTTTCTTCGTGACACCAAATATTTTCTAATACTTACCTTCAATATTTATCAGACAACCAGAACAATAATTTACTCTGTACATATGCTATTTGTCTAAAAAAATGTATTTTCCCCTTCAAAAATGGGCCTTCCGGTGCAATATGGCGGGTTCGGATCCTCTAGATACCTCGATGTCTCAATTTTCTCTCAAAATCTAAACCATTCATTTTTTGATTTGATGTTGAGATTAGGTTTTAAGAGAAAAGGGAGAGAGTGAAATTCTGGGAGAATATGAATTCCAACGCAGCACGGAATCAATAAGAGTCTATTTAATTGCATGAAGCATCTAATCCACTCATTCAATTCTAGCAGATAAAAAACGATATTAGACTTTTTCTATTCATTTGATACAATTTATGCTCCTAACTTATTATGAATATTTACATTATTTTATCATTAATTTGAATATTTGACATTGTTGTGTTGCTATTTAAAATTTCAATGTTAACATCTTTTGTTAACAATATTGGAGTTGAAGAACTGAAAAATATTGTTTAAAATTAAAGAATTAAAATAAATCTCGATTTAAAATTTTGTTTGAATGCATATATCCTCTTTTTAAATGTAATCTTATTTAAAGTGTGACACTAAATGTAGCTATGTATTCTAATAGGAATTCAAACGTTAATTTGTCTTTGCTACATTCAACCCATTGATTCTGTCTAGAATTAAAAAAAATGCAGGAATTTAAACTACTAAAGACAGACTTAAAGATCTATTGTCACTGAGATTTAGTTGGTAGTTCTACGTACGTAATTTTATATATATTTGATTAATATACTCCTCGTTGGGAAATTTAGTTTTAGATCCCAAATAAGCAAGTTATTTAAGGAATGGTCCCATGGAGAAAAATATTTAATGAGAAGTTCTATTGACAACATGAGGTGTTGTCAACACAGCGCATGATGTTATCAATACAAGGACCTCATGTTGTCAATTGGGACCTCTCATTAAATATTTTCCATGGGACTATTCCTTAAATAACTTACTTATTTGGAACCTAAGAATAAATTTCCCCTTCTCATTTCACTGTATAGAGAGAGAGACTTGAAGACATACCTGAGAAACAACCCCAAGAACGCCAAGAGAGACCTTGGCTGCTTCGAGTTCTTCATCTGACTCGCTTAGGCTCCTCACCTTCGCATACCCTTCTTCCGCCGTCGCCGGCGTCACAATCCTCATGGACACCACATACTCATGAATCGCACTTCCCTTTTTCCACAGAGAGCTGCCGTGAGCCCCCGTCGCCAACAATCCCCCCACCGTTATTCCCCACCAGTACGGCGTATACGGCAACGTCAACCCATTCTTGGCCGCTTCGCTGATCACTTCTCTCAGAAGCACGCCACCCTCCACCGTCATTCTTCTACTTTCCACGTCCACCTTCACCACATGGTTGAGCTTGTTGGTGCTTATGATGATGCCGTCTTGGCCTCCAGGGCAAGCAAGCTTGGGGATGCTGTGAGAATATCTGGTGGCTACTTTCACTTTTGTGTTGGACTTTGAAGCCGAAGCCACCATTGAAACAATCTCTTGCTCGGTGGTCGGGTACAGTACTCGGGATGCCCGGCAAGTGCTCCGGTCAGGGAAGACGCCGTAGGAGTTTGTGATGGTGCAGTCTGTGTTGCCGGAAGTGCACTGGACGGGGTCCTCTGGAGGAGAAGAGAGAACCCCATTCCTCAAAACCATGAAGAAGAAATAGGTGATGAGAATTGGTTTAAGTATTGTCATGGTTGAAACTTGGCCTTTTGGGTAAAAGCTTTATTGGTTAATATTATAGCAATGTGTATTGTGATATGCGTCTTTATATATAGAGAAATGAGAGGGTGGTGAATTTTGACTATTTTGGCCTGATCCACATCAATTGTAACATCACACATGCATGGGGTTATGGCTAAGATCGGACTTAGCAATTAATGAAGGTTAATAAATATGCATGTTGAATTACTTTTAGCCATAAGCTATAACAAGTGGGATTTTAATATTTCATATGTATTAGTTTAGGCAAGTGCGTAATATTATTTCCCATACAAAGTAAATGGGAATGTGAAATCCATCCTAACCCCTCCCTTCTGGATCAAGAGATTTGGATGAAGAGAAATTAAAGTTGGGAGGAGAAAAGACGAGAGATAACGTTATCATGCCCCTTGTTTGAATGAAGGAGATTAATATGGAAGAAATAAAATAAAGAAACGCCACAGTAACGATAATATTCTTATATCTTGATTTATTATATCTCATGTCATCGTTTATGACAATAAATTCAATTAGAAAAGTTGGGGAGAAATGGAAGAAAAATTTTTACGTTATGTTTATCATGTTTTTCACGATATCATTTATCATGTTTTTCTCAATAAGGAATAAGAATTTTACTCTCAATAAAACTCTCCATATTCAATTACAAAAGTTGGGAAGAAATGTGGTGAGTCTAGACTCCCTCCTTTTTCTTGCTTTCACTTTAATTTCCTGGTTTAAATAAGGAAAACTCTAATTCTATAAGCTGTAACTTTGTTAAATTGTTTTTTTTGCCTCATTTGTTAAATTATTGATGAATTTAAAGCATGTGAGATTCATCTCCTTGAACTCTGTTTTTTCACTAGACTAAAATTGGATGTCTTGATAAATATTTTTATAAAAGAAATTGCACCAGTCCAGTATTTAGAACCTCAATGGCCAAGTACATAATTGGCCGTTTTATTAATCTGCTACATCAGTTCGAGTTTAAACCGATAATTCAACTGTTTAGACTTATTATGAATAATTATAATTTCAGAAGGCTGAAGCCTCGAAAAAAAAAAGCTTATTTCTTACCAACAGAAGATTAAGTCTATTAGAATGGACTAGATCTCTCATTGTAAATATTAGTGGCAGCAAGAATTGATGAAGAAATTGTATATATTATCATAAATTCATTTGAGTACAACATTATTCTCTCCTCGTTTGAGGATGATGAAAAAATCCCATTTTAGGGTTTCTTGATGTAGGAGTCCCAAGTTATACACTATTTTCTATGATGATGATTACACAATCTCATACCCAAACCATTATATTATGACTTTATATAGATTTTTGGGTCATTAACTAATTAAGTAATTAACATTGATAACTTTAACTAATGCATGCTTCTAACACTCATGATAGAATGAATTAGTACTTGCATATCCATGGGGAGAAATAGCCATATTAAGAACCTAACTCACTTGAACATCATGGTCTCATATGAAAAATTATATGTAAGTTATAAAAAAAAGAATTAAATCATTGGAAGGGACCCTAGAGAGGTTTCCTCCCTTCGTAAAAGCCTTCTTCTCTTCTTGCTCTCATTTTATCTGCAATCTTTACTATAAGATTTAATCGGCTTTGTTAAATATATCAAGGAAGCTAAATGAATTATTTAATTATAATATATATTCTAAAATATTTATGTATATTATTAGATTATATATTAGTTTACAAGTTTGTGAAATTTATTTGAAAAATGATGTAAATACAAATATTTTAAAGTAGTATATTTAATTTTTTTCAATTCAAAAATTAACTTACTCTTATGTTGAAGACCAAAAGTGATATATTTTACTATCAGAATAATCTCATCGTGCTCTCATGTTCTATTAATCAAATATATTCTGTTTCATTATTTTAGTTTAAATCCTCGTGTTTTCCTGTTGCTTTAATCTTTTAGACAGCATCACTCAGAAATAAGGAACAACTTATTATGAAGAAAGCAGTTTAGCACAACTCTGTGACAGAAAAACCTTCACAAAAAAAAAATATTTCGACAAAGAAAAGGTGGAGCATAACGCAAAAAGGAAACTTTAACAATGGTCAACTTTTTTTCACAAAAAACACACACACACACAATGGTCAAATTTTCACCTACCCCAGCCGGCTATAACAATGTATCACTATGTAAACGTTTTTTTTTGTTTTTGGGAAAATTATGCTTAACTTGACCTTTTGAATACATTTTTAATTTTGCACGTTTTTACTTTTATATTTCATCATAAGGATATCCTGATAAGTCATCTATATACGAAGGATATCTTTCAATTTCCTTCACAAAAGTTAGACGACTAGGTCAAATCAACAAATGGCTTCATGAATTAAATCTAATAATTTAATAGGTAGTCCAGACAAGAATATTAATTAATTGTTGCGTCATCCTTTTGTAGTCTTTGACACGTTTCACTAACTGTAAGCAAAAGCAAAACTGTTTACTAGTAAGTAGTTTTGATCTGTTCTTTCTTTCTCTATTCAACCAGATAAATTGGACCTTTAAATGGATTTGCTGTAAATTAAATATAAATAGATAAAAGTGAGATAAGAGAAATTTTGAGAGGTTTTTTTATTCATATTTTTTATGTTATCAATGTCATGTACATAAACTTTATTTATACGCCTGTACGAGTGACCTGCAAATGTTTTGAATAATAAATAGCACAATTAATGTAAATAAATATACACTGAAACTCTTCGATTCATAAATATAACTACTTATTATATTGAATAACTCTTTAATTTTTTTAAGTAATAATTCATGTAGAAGTCAAAGAGTCATGGAACATTCACATATTTAATATAGTCGTAACAGGGCTGCTGTTTTTCAGATGATGAATGTTTTTACCAAATTTAATTAAATACTCCACATATAAGACATTTCTAAATTTCAAAATTTGGACATTCTCCACATACGTATTGTTTCTAACTTTCTCATCTTAACTCACATATAATATCATGTGACAACTGTTTGGGGGGGGTGTGTGTGTTGGGGGGGTGTTCTATTGAATAAATGTCAGGTGACAGAAATGAACTGTGCTCCGGCAACACAATTATGAGCACCATCTTAGATATATGAAACATGGCACACTAAAAAGGTTATTACTCTTAATATAAGATTTGAGCTTTGAAGAATACTTTCACTGGAAGTTTTTTCTTCAAATCAATCTCAGCTTTCGAAAGCGCAGACCCTAGCTTCTTTATAAACCTTCCCAGGCCTACAGTAATACTTCTTGCTCGGTAGACAGTGAAGCACAAACCTTCAAGAGCACACCGATCTTTCAACATCGTTAAACCTTCTTCTTTTAACCCTAAAAACTGATCTGTCCACTCGTTAGAGAAAATCCCTTGTGGATCATACTTCCTTTTCACACTTAAACTTATCTGCATTTTTGGGTCTTTTCTTGATCACTTCATGGAATGCTGAATTCTTGTAACTCTCCATATTTGAACAACCCTACTTAAGCTCTGACGTAACGGTAATCGGTCTTTTCCCATTCTTTTTTGCTTTTGAAGTTTGACGGAAACTATTTTGATCTTTTTTTTTTGTAAAATTAAAACAGATTAGTTCTTGCATCGCAAAGAGATAAACGTTTTAGGTGAAAACAAATATTTCTTATTGCTAATCTTTTTACAAAGTAGCAATGGTTGAATTCCCATACAAAGAGGTTTTCATATTTATATTGCCTCTATTGGGAGTACAGTATCTGCACTTGAAAAAAAAATGGTATTGCTTCGAACAGGACAATGCATGGAAAAATACATGTGCTTATGAAAAAAAATTATCATAGCACCATTTAATTTTATATAACTTAAATATAAAACACTTCGCCGTTGAAACAATTATAGATGCGTAGATGAAAATTACGGAACTCAAAAAAATTGTTTACCATATATAATTTGGTGAAATTAAGACAAATAGGTTATTCGTGGCACAAGAATAAATCATTTGAGATGGACAAATGCACCTATCTTTTAACCGTTAAAAGTAAGTACTACCTCCCGCATGATTTGGATAATTTGACAGTTAATTACTCTAGTTTAATCAAACCTCTGTTTTCAATTTTCAGCCAGGTTTCGATCTGATGATTTAATGTATTTTCTTTTGGTCCCCATCACTCACACTCTTCTGGACGGACTTTTACAAGAACTTTGAACTTAATAGTTAATTAATGAATGCTACCCCGCAGCATGAAACTACTAGATAACACGATAACTTCAAATTTCATTTTAAAGTGAACATAATCAGTAATATAAGAGTCTCGATCGGTTCTCTCTCTGAGGCATGACTTTTTATATTATTATCATCATTATTATTTACTCCCTTTGGGGCCTGCTTATTATGTGAATTAAAATGGGATGCTTAGTATTTTAATTCAAATATTGTTTATAAAATTATGAGTATACAAATTTAAATAAAAGTAATTTATAAAATATCAATATTTAAATTAGCAATTTTAAATATTAACCATTCCAATGAAATTCTTTTATAATATAATCAGTAATCTATGCCTGTTTTGAAATTATAAACATGCCACGCAGTAGCAATTTTAGGGACTACGTACAATGAAGAAAATAGCATCATCAAAGTAGAAGTACCAAGTCACATTATAAATTAAAGAGACTAATATATAGTTCTTTTGTCTTAAACTAAAACATCGCTTATTTGAAATGACAACATTGCCTTATTCTACAACAAAAGATCATCAGAAACATCTTAAATATCAAACATCACTCTATATATGAAAAGGCCTTTGAATGGAAGCATCCTTCCAATTATTAAAGACTATTCCGATCCTTCCTATCAATCTCAGCCCTCGAAAGCGCAGACCCTAGCTTCCTTATAAACCTTCCCAGGCCTACAATAATACTTCTTGCTCGGTGCACAGTGACGATCTTCTGAGCAAATGCACAAGCCTTCAAGAGCACACCCATCTTTCAATATCGTTACGCCTTCTTTCAACCCTAGAATCTGATCTGTCCACTCGCTAGAGAAAATTCCACGTGGATCATACTTTCTTTTCACACTTAGAAACTTGTCTCCATTTGGATACTTGTCAATCACTTCCTTGAATGCTACATTCCTGTTCTTTCCCCAGTGAGGCACGCCTCCGTATTTGAACAGCCCCATCTGCTCAATCTCCTCATAAATGTCCTCAAAAAGCCTAGGAGTTGATGGGTCCCTGCTTTTATAGTACACGAAATCAAAATCCACAGAATCCTCTGATCTTCCCAGGTAAGCACTCGAAGCTTTGATATAGCGCATGAGGATGCCACCATAGAGCTCTAGTCCACACAGTGCTTGTGGCTCCAATTCAACCAGCTTCTCCACCTCTCTAATGTAGCTTGAAATTTTTGACAGGGAGACGGTGAAGGATGTTTCATGGAAGAACCGAAGTTTGAGCCTAGAATCAAAGGGGCATATGGTTCGCAATGCGTCTTCTTTACTATCTAGGCATGTACCAGTTGTTTGGATGCGATTGTTTTTCCCAATCACAGGGTACCCAGTAAAGTTTTTACCTGTTAATGCATAAAGAGATTGGTAAGTTGTGACATAAATGTTGGTTAATTAAATCAGCTATGTATGGATGGCGAGAAAAAGAAAGATTACCGTCGTTAGTCAAACCATAAGCAGCTGTGAAATCCGACCTGGTCACCGACCGTGCATCAAGACATTTTCCAGTAGCGTTCCTTCTTGCTTCTTGAAGGTCCTCTGTTACAGGGAATTGAATTCAGTTTGTCGTTATAGTTAGATGTTTGGAGGGAAAAAAGGGAAAGGTAAAGGAAGGTAGTAATATTATATTATGAACCTGTGGCTCTGGAAGCAGCTAATTGAGCGGAGGGAGTGGAACGAAATTCGGTGGAATCGTAGAGACCGTTTCCATAATGATGAACGACTCGATCATCAACTCTGAACACTGCCATCTTCTGTGTTGGGTACCACGAGATGTCAGCAAACTCGTGCTCTTTCCCGAATCTAATCACTTCCTCTGCCAAATCTGAGTCGCTTCTCATCTCGTAAGTAATTGTTCGCTTAAACAAGGGTTCTAATTGTAACGTTACCTACAAATTAAAAGTAAAAACCACCAATTACCTACTCAAAGTCAAAACCAAACACTGTACAGTTGTATATTCTTTTATTGTTCAATTTATTAATTATTAATGAGATAATGTAACAAAATAGCAGTACTGTATACTAAAAACATCATTTGGTTACCAATTGGATGGAACGGTCTGTTAAATTATAGATGAAGACGTACCTGAGAAACAACCCCGAGAACCCCAATAGAGACCTTGGCTGCGTCAAGTTCTTCATCTGACTCACTTATGCTCCTCACTTTGGCATACCCTTCTTCCGCCGTCGCCGGCGTCACAATCCTCATGGCCACCACATGCTCATGAACTGCGCTTCCCTTCCCCCACAGCGAGCTTCCGTGAGCCCCCGTCGCCAATAGTCCCGCCACCGTGAGCCCCCACCAGTAGGGTGTATGCGGCAACGCCAACCCATTCCTTGCCGCCTCATTGACCAGGTCCCTCAAAAGGACTCCACTCTCCACTGTCATTCTTCTTCTTCCCACGTCCACCTTCACTATATGGTTGAGCTTGTTGGTGCTTATGATGATGCCGTCTTGGCCTCCAGGGCAAGCAAGCTTGGGGATGCTGTGGGAATATCTGGTGGCTGCTTTCACTTTTGTGTTCGACTTTGAAGCCGAGGCCACCATGGAAACAAGCTCTCTCTCGGTGGTTGGGTACAGTACTCGGGATGCCCGGCAAGTGCTCCGGTCAGGGAAGGCCCCGTAGGAGTTTGTGATGGTGCAGTCTGTGTTACCGCTGGAGGTGCACTTGATGGGATCCGCCGGAGGCGACGAAAAAGCGCCATTAATGAGAACTAAGTAGAAGATGATGAGAAAAGATTTAAGCATTTTCACAGTTGAAACTTTGCTTTCGTATGTAAACTCTGATCGCTGATGGAGCATGCATGCCCCAAGCGATATATATAGGGAGATTTGGGAGAGTGCGAGGGAAATGAGAGGGTAGGGCAATTTGACTGCAAACATTAATCTAGTATTAGTCAAAGTATATGAACTCATCATATCATGAATTATCAAACAATGACAATAATATTATGTATTGCTCATACGTCAAAGAAGAAATTAGCGAAGTTATACAAGTAAGCGAGCGACAGAAAAATTAAGCACATGTAATAAAATACAGTCCAAGTTTGATTATTGAGGTGAAATTTGTTAACTCGGGAAATGTATTTTTGGTAATGCTTGTGTGTATATGTGCAGTAGAATTAAGACATCGATCAATGCATAACGCACAGATTGATGTCTTCTTTGGGAAATATGACAGTTTTATAGAAGTTGGAAAAATGTGATGTAATAGTAATGGGTAAAAAAAATACCATGTGATCGATAAGTACAAAATATGAATCAATAACTTTGCAAGTGCACTGACCATATCAAGTAATAAAAAATAAGTAGAGTTCCGTTCCCACGATTAGGTACCAACTAAGTTGAGCAATGATCTTATACTTTTATTTAAGTTGAGCAAGACACAGATATAATAAATATAAAATAAAAATCTAATTAGAAGAATAAATTAAATTTAAACTATAATTAAAGCTAATGGTGATTATAAATCTTAAGTGGTGATTTAGATTATTATTATTATTATTGTTATTATTGCTGCCTTGATTACTTTTTAGTATTTAATTTCTCCCCTTAATTGCAATTAAAATTATGTTTACTAGCCTAAGATTCTTAATTATCTAATAGGGTCTTTCGACTTACTAAAAGGCATTCTAATTATAGGTATCCAACATCCTATAATTAATCTCTTGTGTTGTCGATAAAAAAAGAACACCTCTCATTCAGCCTCTTAATACTCTTTTTATAACCCCTTGAGTGCGTGCATATCTTTATTTCCTTTTTAATATATATTATATTTACTATCCAGATTCTTGCTTTTGAAATTTGGCTCAAATTACGTAAAAATATCTCGCTACACTTTTAGTCTTCAAAGAAAATTACAGTTAAAACCCCCCACTTTCTATTGCTTGGATTTTGGCTAATATTACGATTCTGGCCATCTCTATATAAGAATAGATTTTCTAGAGAGATTACTTTTTTTATTCTGGCACTCAAATTTATGAGATGATCATATAAAATTAATCAAATAACTTTTATGGATTCCGAAGCAAAATTTAAGTTTTGAAAAAGTGATTAGGCTATGAAGTTTTAGTGAAAATAACTTTTACGGATTTTAAGGCAAAAAGTAAGTAAGAAATATGAAAGAAAAAGAAAAAAAAAGAGAAAAACGAAAATTTATTAAGAGAAATTGTATTATTTGACAAAGAGATAGCTTTTTCAAAATTAGATTTCAAACCAAAATTTTATCTCTAAAATAGCTTTTCTAAAAAATATGAGCAATTAGATAAAATCTAAATTTTGTAAGGTAGTGCCAAATCACCTCAGCAGTCTATTGTCATCCTAGTCATAATTAATTTATCCTCGAGGGTCGAGACGACCCACTCAAAGGAGAAGGCCTAACCATTAAATTGTAATATTTTTCACGATTGTGTAAAACATTCTCCGCAGCTGTCTGGTGACTTTCCTCATGGCCATGCATTATTCCATATTTGAGTTCTGAACTTTCTCCCCTAATATCGTTCGGATTGCGCAACTCATCAGGAATTCCGTGCAACTAATCACTACGGATAACACAGTTTAGCACAAAACAAGCAATAAAATAATAATTTCCAACAGTGAAAAGACATACATGTGCACGCATCTAGAAGGAAAGACAAGGCAATTTTAACAATTTTCAACTTTAGATTTCGTTAAGGTGCCATCAGCTACAGCATTAACGTTCAACTTCATTATTTGAATAATCTAATTTTTGGTTTTGCAAAGGTTTCGCGTTTATATATATATATATATCATCAAATATGCAATATGTTGAAAATCAGTCACCTATATATCTGCCTTATTTACTCATACAAATCTATTTAGAACTCGCTTCAAGCACATTTGATAGATATAAAAAAAAAACTTTAAACTTCGTTAATTTGGTTTTAAAGTTAAAAAAATTTTCAACTTCATATCTATTTAATATATTATACGAATAAAATAAATAAAATAATAAAAAAAAGATAAAAGTATACATTCATATACAAAAAGTTTATGAATATGATGATCATCATCACGTAGGAGTGTATATGATGACTTGTAAATAGAAGCAAACAAGTTAATATTTCTCTGCCTATGATCATGTAGGAGTGCATATGATGACTTGGGTTTTTTTTTTTCTGAACTTTTGCCTTGAGTCACATGACTAGATAAACGTGTAGATCAAACCCACGGAATCTAAAGCACAGCATCTAGTCCTAAATTACATGAATGTTATCATTATTTTGTGGCTTTTGACACGTTACATGCATTAACCATCACAATTTTCAAAATCAATTGATCATATTATCAATATATTCAATCCATAAAAACAAAATCAAATACTTCCATCTACATAAATTATAGTTCTTAAATGGATTAAGAAAACATCAAGAAGCATACCCCTTGCCTACGAACTCCTGATAAGAGTCAAGGGCTCATCTGGTACGCCACAACCTGCTAGAGGGTCAAAAACGAAATTGAAAAAGGGATCATTCAATAGTTTATGTTTGATATAATGGTGTTTTAAAATTCCAAAACAATATATGCAACCCCCAACAAATAGCTTGAATTCAATATCCATTTAGAACCCTCATGCATATTCATTTAATCAGATGCCAATATGACGCACGTTTAATTCAGCCCATCGTTTTGAGACATTAATCGTAAAAATTGCTTAATTTTGTTACATAAAAAAATATGTCTCACATTCCCCAAAGTCCAAAAGATTTACGGATGCCATGACTCACATTTCAACCCATCGTTTTGAGAAATTAAGCGTAAAAATTGCTTATTTGTTACATAAAAAAGATATGACGCACACAAAATAATATATATATATATATATATTCATACACGCCATGATCGAGAATGAAGGATAAGGATGAGTTGATTAATATATACTCCCTCCTCAATTTTACCAAACTCATTTTTACAAGTAACTGTGCTACTTTTCAAAGTATATTGCTTAGGTTTATCAATCTTGAATTAAAAATAATGGTCTTGTGGTTGCTTCCAAAAATGTGTTACTTTAGTATTATCTTCAAGTCTAATAATAGAAAAATGATGAATAAATTTCATTTGTAAGTTGTCTGGAAACTTTTTTTTTTGTTTTTTGTAAAGTATATGTATATTTCTATATGAGACAATTTTTATTTAAGATACTGTTGAGCATTAAATATGGGTAACATTTATTAAACTGCCTTGATGGGGATAAAAAGTCTTAGCCTATTATGTCATGAGAGACTTGCCTTTTCCGTTAGACCAGACTTTTTTGGTAAGTTGTAAGCAACATTTTTTTTTGGTTGCCCATCTGGTCTCTGGAGCTTCGCTCCGACTAACCCGGACTCAACCCGCGTCGCGCATCCGGGAAAGGTGAGAAGGTCTCCCAACGATGGCTTTTGCATTCACAAGGCTCGAACTCAAAACTTTGCTTAAACTGGAACAAACCGCTTACCACTAGATCCAACCAACTATTGGTGTAAGCAACGTTTATTCATGTGCATGCTTTGTTGCGAGATAGTGGATTTGTATGGTTAGAATATTTTGGGCCTATTAACATGGTTATTGGGCCTGTGTATGTTTATTGATATGGGCTTATATCCTAAGAAAAGAGTAGCCCTTGGTCTTTGTTTCTGGACACTAAGGCTTGATTGAATGAAATGGATCTAGAGCCTTGTTACAGTTTCAGAGCTTAGATTGATTAGGAATTTGCTGTGATCATCCACAACGTCATGATTCTTGAGTGCTGACAAAATTTGTAGAATTTTTTAAATCTTAAAAAAAAATATTACTAAATTAAATTATAAAGTTTGTGTTTACACTTTATAAGGAAAAGCCTAAATCATTTTTCATACCTTGCCAGTGCAATTAAAAGGGGATAAATTTAAGAAAATAATAGACTAGAAGTACCATATCACATTCTAGATTACATACAATCATATATAGGCCTTTCATTTAATTAATATCACTTATTAGAAATGACAGCATCGCCTTATTTTCCAATAAAAAGATGATAATAAACATCATAGATATAAAATATCACGCTCAGAGAAGTCTTCTGATTTGAACCATTCTTCCAGTAGAAACTTGTCCTCCAAGATCAGTCTGAACCTTCAAAAGTACAGACCCTAGCTTGCTTATAAACCTTCCCAGGCCTGCAATAATACTTATTAGCTGGAGAACAGTGACGATCTTCTGAGCAAATG
>JANTPZ010122001.1:0-47329 GCA_025593235.1 Vachellia pachyceras | reverse complement strand
AGAGGACGGAACAACAGAAGAATGGTTGTACGCCTTTTTCTGTCAGCCTAGTATGCACATCTAATTTTGAACTCCAGGAGTAAACCACTATTATGCTGACGTTTGTAGCCAATCCATCTGAGCTTTTGTCAAACCTTTGCCTTAGTTGTTCTTCAGTTTCTAGCAGTTCTGAGATTTGAGTTAAATTGGCATAGGTGACTTGTATGGTTCATTGGTGCATTTATTAGTTGCATGTACATTTTAAATACTGGAAAGGCTAAAAGAGATAATTTGGGCAGGACTACATAGACAGCATGGAAGGTGCAACGTTGTCTGGCAGGCAAACTTCGGCCTACATATGCGATGCAGGGGAAGAACTGCTGGCTTTGCGGAAGAAACTTGCTACTGAGTTTCAAGACCTCCTTCAAACTGCAAATACTACAGACGAATTGGGTCTTGTTTGAGACCCTATCATCCTTACACAAATCACACAAAATTACACTTCTTATTTGCCGATTAGGGAATTACAATTATGTGTATTAGGATCAATCTTCACGTAACCTCTTTAAGAAATGTAAGATTGAATAAAAAGATATAATTACAAAGTTCGGTAGTAGTCATGGAGTAGCGCCGTTCGATCTGTGCAACCAGCGATGCTTACGATTATGTCGATGAGATTTAGTATCCGTTTGGAAAAGCGGCGTAAGAATGCTTTACATGGGGTGTCCAAACGCTTTTACAAAACATTACCTTAATTCGAGTCAAATTTTGGTCAATTAGTCAAATTGCTTGGAACGGAACTACTACTAAACCCTATGGCCGTGGCTGGCAAAACACGAGTGGAGCTAAATAGGAGAAAGCAAGGGGCAGCCTCAAAGCGACGATAAAGAAACTTTGTTATTGAAGTTACAAACAGGAGAAGAAAACAAAAAGAAAAACGACTAATAAAGTATACATATGCTTGAAAAAAAGCCCTGAACTTTGTGGCTTTGTTGGCGGGAGCAGCTTGGGGCTCCCCTCAAGGCACGAGTTCGAAGAGGCGAAGATGAAGATACGCAGCACGCACAATCATCATTTGGGCCAGGTTCATAAGCGTCTGACTGACTCCGAAGCAAATGTCGCAACTTCCAATGGAGTTTTGGGTGCTCATCGGCAAACTCCTTTTCAATCAGAGGACTTCAGGCATAATTAAAAGTCATAACTTTCATAAGAATTCCGGGGGCTTATCGGCTATCTCCTTGTCAATGGCGTTTCAAGCGGTGTCAAGATCCTCGTCAAAGAACATATCCCAATGGCCATCTCACTTGATGAAAAATTCAGTGTCCTCGTAGTATTTCACTCCATGCACATCCCCAGGTGGAGTGAACAAGTAATGCCCAACCGTCAAATCGTATATCTCCTTACTCAAATTCCAAACGCTTTTATTCCCTTTGATCACCACCAAATCGTGACCAGAGATGTGGTGATGCGCCGGCTCCACGCTTCCCGCCTTGAACCTCACAACAGCCGACGTGGGGTTTTCTCTCAGAATCTTCATCGACCCACCCGGAATTATATCAATCAGATTCAGTTCTCGTTTCTTCACCAAACAACAAACCGCACAGGTATCCGCCACAGGATATGCCTCCCCAATCTTGGGCCTCTCCACCGGCGCATTATCGAGAACCGATTGAATTTAATCGGGCCAGGGCTTGTTGTCAGATGCAGGGCATGGGGATTTGGAAGGAGCATTGAGCTAGTTATCTAGAATTTCAATGGCCGATTCAGGGGAAGTGGACTAGCCGGAGACAGCGAGAACATTGGAATTGTTGATGGAGCGAGCATTGCGGGCGTCTGAGGGGCTGAAGCAAATTGAGGCGAAGACGCCCGGGAATACAAATATTTCAACTTTCAAAAAGGATTTCATTTTAATCTTGTTCACTCATTCATGAATCTATCCAGTTGCCAAGTGCGCACACATTATGTAGCAACGTCTAGCCCCTCATCACTTGGCAAAAAAAGAAAAACTTCTAGTAAAATAATTAAAAAAAGCATTATATAGATATTAATATTTAATAATTAAAAAATCAATAAATAGAAGCATGTTTAACAAAAAATTTGATTTCTCACAATATACAATAAATTTGAGTTCAAATTTTTAGTGACGAAGGTATCTAAAACAAGGTATCTTTAGTTAAATACTATACTTGTATCTTAAAAAAGCCCTCCCTCTTTTTTTTTTTTTGTTTCTCTCTCTCCAAATTTTCAATATATAAATAATTTCCAAACTAAGTCTGCATTCCACTTTCCACTTGCATTGTAATTTTACCCATCAAGATCACTTATTTTATTGAGGCAAGAAAAAATCACTTATTTTATTTAATATATATACAACGAAGTCCATGCTCAAGTGGCCTTTACTTTACCAACTCCCTCAGGTCCCCACACATCCGATGATTGGGCGGATTCCCTCATGGAGTGCCCACTAACCACAACCACACATATTCTTTCAAAAAAAAATATATATATAACACGCAGAGATTTCTCACGAGAAAATGACGAAAAGGGAAAATAATGTTTACTGCAAACTCACAACACACAAATCAATGACAGAGAAGCAGAAAGAAAGAGAGACAGAAATGGCAAAAGTGCTATGGAGGGCTGAGCCTCCTGCGACAAGCTTCTACTCGCAGGTATCACTGGCAAAGAGGTTTTGGTTTCAAATTACAAATTGATGTGTCCGTTTTTTGTTTCAAACTTTGATTTGATCGATGCTCTTTGCTTATAGGGAATGAGAATCCATGGCTTCAAATGCTGCTCAGCTAAGAGAACCACTTATGCTTCTCTCAACCCACAAACGCCTCCACCTTTGAAAATAGCAGTGAGTGCAGTGACTGAGCTTTTGCGCCTTTTCTCTCCTTCCTATCCAACAAGGTGCCTTTTAACTCACTCCTTCATTCTCTTATTCTCATATCCTTATTATTTCTTCTTGCCTTCCACTCATCTTCAGCATTTTGCTTAGTGTCACTGAGGTCTGCTCACCATTCAATCTGATTACGCCAATGCTTATTTTGTTACAGGTTAGCTCTCCTCCCTTGTTGCTTTATTCCATCGGTAGACACAACTGATTATGTCTCCAATTTTTCTGTCATGAAATTAGGGAATTTCACGCCTTCTATATATGCCGAAGATTGCATCTTTGAAGATCCAACTATTAGCTTTCGGGGTAAGTAAGAGTCATGTGGGGCAAAATAAGCTTGAGATCGAAAATTTAATTTGGGCAGTAACTAAAACAAATGATGATGATGTGTGGTCATCAATTCAGGTAGCGAGTTATATGCGCGCAACTTGAAATTGCTTGTTCCTTTCTTTGACTGCGCATCAATTACACTTGAAAAGATTGAAAAGGTAGTTAATTTCCCACTTTAATTTGCCATCTGATTTATATTAAGCCACTTGTAAAACCAAATGAAGATGATTACTCGTTCCAGCCGGTTGCCTGAATGTGGCCTCTTATCTCGCTTGGAACTTTGACTGACCCGTTCTAGTCCGGTTTCATTATCCTCTGCTTTTTTTTTTTTAAGTGAAATTAACCAATAGCACATTAGTTACCCTCTTGAGTTCACTATTTATAGTTCAATTCAGTAATTCACTGCTTAAAAGAGACAAGTCCACTTTCAAGCTCTACTCATTATTTTAAGCTAAGGTTGTTGCTTCTGACACGAACTTTATTGCAGCAACCTGGAAACTAAAGTGCTCAAACTGAATTTTTGTATCTTTGTTAACTTGACGTTATAGTCACTTTGTTTAAGCTCTTGGTAATTCGTATATTCCCTCGTCGGCTCAAGTTAAATCATCATCAGTAAAACCCTTGCCCTCGTCTTTGTTTGATATGCAGGACTGGCTTGAAGCTTCCTTGGAGGCCTCTGATTTCCATCGATGGAAGCACTCTCTATGAATTGGACGAAAATTTTAAGGTTATAACAAAATAATAGTAAAACCTCATCTTGCTGCCGCATGCATGCATTTAAACTGATTTTTCTGCTCCGAGCATTGCATATACACTAACTGGTGTCTGTAACTTCTTTTCCCCTGTTTTGGAGACAGATTGTGAAGCATGTTGAGAGTTGGAATGTTTCTGCAATTGAAGCAATTGGGCAGATTTTCAACTTCAACTCCAGAAATTCCGTCGGCTAAATAATTCTTGTTTTGCACTCACGTCAATTCGTTGGGTGCTGCTTTCAATTTGTATGTGAACTTACATACGTTATATACATCAACAATGGTTCCTAGTTCATCAGGATTAAGGGCAGAAAGCAGTGAACGTTGAAGTTAGATGAATGATCCGCTTCATTTTTTTGAGTTACGTGATAAGTTGTTGCGCATATATATATAGTAGGTGAATAAAATGGTAGCACAATTACACGTAGTCACTTGGTAGTCGGGACCCAAAATTTATCCGGGCTCCTTTAAACATTAAAAAAGCAAGAGAAAGAAAACCATTTCTTTTTCTCTTTGAATAAAAGAATGTGGAAGGAAAGAGCGTGTAAAAGATAAAAAGCGAGAGCCAGGAGGCCACAGGTCATTTGAAAAGGGAAAGAAGAGTTCGGCAAAAAAGAAAAAGTAAAGGGAAAGAAGAGGGCAGCTGTCTATCTGGATTACGTACTGCATAATGATTCCAACGTGGAATTGAAATGTTGCTTTGCTTTCAAGTTTGAAGTATTCAATTTCAATGGAGACGGTCTTCTGACCTCTGAGCCTCCTTCATCCTCATCATTGTTCGCTAAACTGTCTCTGGGGTCAGCCGAGCCAACCCCTCCTGAGGGACATTAGTATATTTTTTTAAAAAAAAAATCTTCAGCACACAACTTTTATCAAAGCCGCGTTAGATCGGTCATCATGGCCTCACAGCCTATTTCGTAGTCGAATGAAGACGACTGAAATTTAGGAGTTATTAAATTGTCTTTTTGGTCTAAACTTTAATGATTGTTTTGAGATGACGACAGAGATGCAACTAGTTATCAAGAAAGCTGTTATTATCTTGTTTGTTCACTTTTAAGATGCCTTCTACTTGGTTTCACATTTTCTTCTTGGTCGACGTTAGAAGTTGTTTTGCGTTTCGTGCAAGATTCTTGAACTCTCATTACACAAACACAGATTGGTTCCATGTACATTTATATGCTTATTGGAAGAATCAGAATGAGAATAAAATGGAAAATTTAGAGTGAAGTACTATGGCAAGAGAAGAGAAACTTGCGACATGGTGAATAAAAGACGAACGAAAAAATTTCACTCCAGAACATAGCCATTAACACTTGAAAAGGCATGCAAGGAGTCAACAAACATTTCCTCCTGAATTCAAATAATTAAGCGTTGCAACGAAGTTGAACTTTGTGGTTTGTTTCCATGTTGGATTCTAATCTCTGCTCCAAGCATACAGCAACAGAGAGAATCCTCCATTACTCCCGCACGACCTCGTCGATGAAGAGCACGAGCTCCTCCCTCCGTCACTGCTTTCCTCCGTCCACTGTAACACACTAGAGTTCGACGGCGACGCCGACAACGATATCATCGATGGCGCCGTCGTTGGTCCCGACGACAAGCTCTTCCTCATTAACTTCTTCTCTGGGCCCACCATTTCCGGCAGCACACCGCCTTCTCCTACTTGAAACACGAAAACACCGTGGCCGTTGCTATTGCTGTTCACCCAACTGAACACATCCCAGAAGAACTCGACTTCAATCCCATCGATCAAGATTCTCTCGTTCCCTCTGAATTTCCAGGACAGCCTTTTCACAACCAAGGTAGCCTCGCCATCCACTTTGACTCTGAGCACACCCTCATCGCATTCAATCTCTATTTCGCGTTTGGACCCCAAGAATTGAGCTCGCGATTTATAACTCCTGCTTCCGAACACGTGCTCTCTCCTGGACAGCAGAACCGGTTCAGGAGGCTGGCGGGTCGTAATCAGTCTGTTACAACGCCGTGTCAAATCGTCGAAAAGATCACCAAGAAAGAATTCGAGTTTGCCATCGCTGACAACTGCCAAGTAGAAGCATGAATCTGGCTCAGCAGAGTTGCAACCGTAATGTGCTCGAGAAAAGTCCCAGTAGATCTTGATTTTCCGGGCACATCGGTGGGTCTGAGTGAGATGGAAGATTTTGATCCCGGTCGTGTTTTGAAGAGTGAAAAGGTTGAAGGGTTGAGAGAAATGGTGATGGAGAAGATATCGGCAGAACATATGAACAAGGAACGAGAGAAAAGTGTGCTGGACCAACTGAGGGTGAGATAGGCCGGCGAATTGCATAGCTGAGTATGGTATATACAGGTTACGAGGTTCTGAGGCACTTGAGAGATGCTTGATGATGGCGAACCGGGTTGGCTGAAACAAGCTTGGATCATGTCTCTCAAATCATACGTGAGACCTGGACTTTGCTTGATTAGAAGTGATGGAGGGAAGAATGAGTGTTCTTGCCTTGGCCTTGTGGAACAGTGATTCCAAGAAGCGGGAGGGTTGTTGAATGTTGGCCTCTGTATTAGAGCATGGAGTGTGTGTATATATATATATATTTTTTTTCTTTATAGGTTTCAAAAGGACATGTAGTTTTCAAAAGATAAGATGTGCGGGCAAAAGTGAGGCGCTTTTGAAACATTCTAATGATGAAAACACAAGGCTTGTATCCACCACAATCATCAGCTCCTGTTGCTGTGCTTAGCCCATACAGTTCATAGGTTCCAATTTCCATCCCTTAATTTGCGCCTTTGACGAGGCGATGATATGATGCCTTCTGTTTTATGCTAATGAGCTGTTTTGCACTGTTACTTTCCAAGTCATCAACCAGATCATCAATTAATGATATTGTGACTTCCCGATTTTCTAAATAACTCGTTTTCTTTATTTTTTTTTCTAATTTTTTTATTCTCTGGGATGAGAGATTTGCTCCTGAGCTGAAAGAAAATAAAAAAGGAACTTGCTGGCAGCACACCATATATTATGGGAACCGATTCCGAAGCTGCTGAGTTCCACTAGAAAAGGTTGAAAGACGGTTGAGGTGGAGCAGAAGGCGGATGCAGAATTCCTATCAGGTTCAGATATAGAACAAGGAGGTGGGTCCGTTTCCCGGAGTCCAAGAAATTTCGTGTACATGTTTTTGTGCGATCTACTGTGACTTGGGATTTTTTTTTGCCGCGTTATAAATGTCTGATGCGTTTGAAAATTGAAAAGTTTTAATTGATGGGCAGTCAAGTGTTTAGTTGGTAAATGTGGTGTTGGATGGAGGCATATAACTAAATAGTGTATTCAAATGGAGGAGCGTAACCCCCACGTTATATATATATATATATATATTTGTTCCCCATTTCTACTTCACCTGTGTTCCTAAACAGTTAACTCTCCCGCTAAAACCGACGTTGTTCTTGTTCGACACGTTTTTGAGTTGAACGAGCCAGGAAGAGGTGACCGTTGCAGGACTTGTAATTTGAAATGCTTTCAAAGTCTCGGGTTAATTTTCACTCTGTGGATGCAAGAGCGTGCGTACGTGTACGTATTGGCGGCATCATCATCGTCGAATATGTTATAATAGTTGGTTTCAACTTTGAATGTGTGACGTGGGTGAGTTAGGAAGAGAGCAGTCCTTAGACGAGACAGATGAACTACGAGGGAACTAAGAGGCCTTTGTGGAAGGGCTTTTTGGGCCTACAGAGGATGTTCAGGTTAGAAACTGGAGCAGATGAGCCCTCTCAGAGTTGTTGGATAATGGGGCTGGGCTAAAGTATGTGAGGACAGGCCTGGCCTGGCCTGAAAGATGATTAGCAGATAGATGGAAGACGCGAATATGAACAGCCCGTGCTGCCATATAAACTTTCTTAAATATTATGGATCATACATGTATACAGACAGACGTATAACATTCTCATTGACTTAGAGAATGTTAAGCCTGACAGTGACAACCACGTGTTTAGGCGTGAAATTAAAAACCGGAAGGGGCAGCGTTTTGGCGTTAAACAGAGTTCAAGTAAGGGAAAGGAAATGAACGGCCAGTCTTCAAATGCAAGAACCAGACACGTAAACATACCGCATAGGAATAGGATGCTTCACTGCGATGACATGGTATCCGCCACATTACCCTTTTGTGTTCGAATCTGCCTATTTGGTAGTCCTTTAAAAAATTGATTTTACAGATTTTGAAATAAGTACGTAAGAGAAGCTTGATAATCCATGCGTGTTCTCACTTCTTAGAAATGCCTTCATGCTTGTTCTCACTTAGTTTTAAAAAATAATATATAGACTGCTTAATTTGCTTTATTAATCTTTTAAAGAAAAGGATAAACTCAATTTTATGGTAAGGAAAGGATTTGAGCAAGGAACGCTGTGTCCACAATTATCTTTCGCTCGCATGTATGACTCTTGCACGTGACGATGGTCCCGTGTCCGCGTTGTTGCCCCTTCAATAATATTAGCAAGTATTATTATAGTTTCACACTCTTGTTCTCCCTCGTCACAGCTCAGCATTGCAATAATGTTTCAAATCATCGAAGTCCTTCATTTTTTTAAAAAAATAATATATTTATAAAATATTATAAATAATTAATCGAGACGGTATAGAAAACATAGTTGAAGTCCATCCGCAGTTTCAGCTCTGGATAAGCTTCGTGATCTGGAAAGATAACGCCGAGCTTAAGATGTGTTCAAGCAACAGATTAACATGAGAATGGTGATTGAAACTTAAGTGCTTTTAACCGTTTCATTATTAATAGTCGTGGTAAATAATTTAATTTAAAAAAATGGGTGAAAGTAGGAAAGGATTGAAAAACGCATGGCATTAACAAGTGAGGATGGGCAGCAACACGTGAAGACCACACATCCTACCTCCCAATCCCACGTTTCCGCAATCGCGCGTGAACACACATCCTTGGGAATAAAATCCACGAAGGCCATGGCGTATAGTGTAGCTAACGACGACCTTGGTGGGTGCCTCTCTCGCTCGATCCATATACAGCAGGTCAGGTGGCGGCGTAAGATTAGTCCAAACAATTACTCGCAGAAATGCAAATATAATACTCTCACTTCTGTCTCATCTCTGAAATTAAGGATTTTTCTAATAAAAATAAACAGGCTATTTGATAACAATGACGAGGCTTGTTAGGCATGAACCCCGTATGAATCTGTCTCCGAGATCGTGTTTGCATCCACTCCACCCGAGTGGTGCTGTGGAGGTCCATTTCCCAGCAACCGTTTCTCAGTTCCTCATCCCTAACCTTCCTTTTCCTCTTTTTACTTGCAGAATTTCATTTTATTCATAGACTCCCGAAGACAACATGCTAAGAACAAACACATGACAACATGTTGATAAAAGGGTCTCGCCTTCTCACCCGTTCTTGGGTGAGTTTTTCCTGCTTTTCCGAGCTCTAGGTTCTCTTCCTCCATTATTATTCATTTGGACCTGTCAGGTTAAAGTGAGTCCACACAGTGAGAATACTAGTGATAAAAAGAAAAGATGCTTTTCCCTCGCCCCCTTCCTTTATCACTGTAAAGTAATATTCACGTCTCAGACTTCCAACACCGATGCTCATATTTCCTATTTTCTCACTTATTGTCCCCTTCTCTTGATCTCCATTGTTTTTATTCGCCCAGTCACCGTCTCCAACTCGATTCTCATTTTTTTCTCTGCTTCTTCTGAAAACAGCAACATTTTCATTTTCATTGGGTGTTTCTCTTGCTGGGTCCTGTCTTGTTTTCGAATTTTTTATTCGTTGGCAGGGGCCTTGTCTGTAAAACAAGTTTGCTTTTTGTCTGCTTCCCCTGCGCTATTGTTCTCCCTTCATTCTCCTACTCCGCCTTCTGCTTTCACGCGCCTCTCTTCGCTCAACCCTGAATTTTTATTCATGGGTTTCTCCGGCAATGTATCTACAAGCCGCACCCGTTCTTAACCAGAGCATCGTTCTAAGCATATAGCGAACCTTCTGTGTTGCGTCGTACTGTTTCTCTGATCAATTAAGGTACGAGCCTATCTGAACTTTGATTCTCGCTTATCTGCAACTCTTGTCTATTCCTCGGTACTTTAGTCCATTCCTTGTTCTGCCTGTAAAAAGGGCACCATCTGTTTGACAAAAAGGCCAAACAAAAGCCTGGAAAGTAAATTGAACTTCCTCTTCTAAGATGAGGGATTTCCCTTCTTGTTTTGGTGAAAACGGAGTCCAAGTTGCCGATTCTTCGTCGTCCAACGCCGGTAAAACTGCCCAGAATCTGGTCGCTTGTGTTTATCAATGCCGAATACGGGGCCGGTCTTGCCTGATTACTATCACGTGGAGCAAGAATTTGATGGGCCAGGGCCTTAGCGTTGGGATCGACGATTCTTCAAATCAATGTCTTTGTAAGGTCGATATCAAACCATGGCTATTCTCGAAGAGAAGAGGCTGCAAGAGTCTTGAAGCTTATTCCTGCAAAATTGACGTATACTGGGACCTCTCGTCGGCTAAATTTGCGACGGGTCCCGAACCATGGGAGAAGTTTTATGTAGGAGTAGTTGTAGATCGACAGATGGTTCTCCTTCTCGGTGATTTGAAGAAAGAAGCTTTCAAGAAGACCAATGCTATACCTTTGCCTTCAAATGCAGTTTGTGTAGCCAAGAGAGAACACATTTTTGGCAAGAAAGTGTTTGGTACCAAGGCATTATTCTGTGACAATGGTCAAGTTCACGATCTGGTGATCGAATGTGACACTATCAGTGTGAGGGATCCGCGTCTTATAATCCGTATAGACGGCAAAATTGTGTTGCAGGTGAAGCGACTGAGATGGAAGTTTCGTGGGAACCATACCATTTTAGTAGATGGTGTTGCGGTAGAAGTTTTGTGGGATGTCCACAATTGGCTATTCGGTTCGTCTCTTGGAAATGCTGTGTTTTTGTTCAGAACATGCCTTGCTGCTGATAAACTGTGGGCTAGCCAACCCGTTTCTGATGCAAATATGTTGCAGTGGTCTTTTTCTCAGAGATTTTCAGAGACCAAATTGCAGCAGAGTCTAGACTTCTCCCTCGTTTTGTACGCCTGGAAGAACGATTAGAGATGCGGGATTTCATCTTCCATTCATTACTAACAAAACATTCAGTGAGCTGCCATTTATTAGCGATGTGTTTGAATTACACTTTGTTTAAACCTAATCAGTTATCTGAGCTTAATTGAACAGATCAGGAACATTTTTTTTCCTAGTTGGCTGTATATTCTTCAAGTGTTAATTTGCCGATCATTATCAGGCCAGTTATACGGTGCGGAGTCGGCTGGTTCATGTTATACATGTTTTCTGGTTCTCTCTTAATTAATACTATTTATTTCCATTTCTTATTAATTGAGAACTTGTATGTTAAGGCTGGTACGGCAGACTTGCATTGAAAAGTCCTGGTTAACCTGATGACTGATGAGATATTATGAGCTCATGTTAACCTCTGACTGATGCAAGTCAAGACATCGCCCTATATGAGAAGATCTCTCAAACTTTTATGTATGTTTTATGATTATGTGATCCAAATTATGCAACAGGCGTAAATAAACGTTGTGATTACTAGCAATGATTATTATTTTTCAAGACCATGCAACTGCTTCCTTAGTTGCAAACCTTCCGAGGAAGAATCCTTGACTATGTTGACACATTAGAAGTCGCGCAGTATTTTTATTTAGTGTACTGGATTGTTCTTTTTGTAGTATATTACGACAAAATTAATAGTAATATACTAGTAGTAAGTTCCTCTCACAGCGCAGACACTTGCCTCTAATGTATAATGTATTACATAATACATACTATAGTCCGTTGTTAGAATTGCAGATCGTGGAAAGAAGATATAGTGATGCTTGTTGAATTAGCTATCGTTTCTTTTGCATATGTAAAAATCACGTCAAGAAATTTGTCTAATCCGCAATGCATGGTTTGATTATGCTGTCTTGTGAAATATAACCCCCTGTATTTGCTATGCTTTTACTATCGTTACAAGTCTCCAGCACAAGATGTGATAGTTACATCCCTGCTGATTCTTGAAGTCAAATAAAAAGCTTGTGGCTGCTGAGAACTGCCTGTCATGGATTTCTATCGGCTAAAACCGCAGGTGTTGCCTGCTAACTTCCTCGATGATTATGAAGTGAAGGTCCAATTCATGGCCAGTGGTTAAGTATGCTTTTTGATGTCCATGCATTTCTGTTCTCATTCTTGCATTCTCTATCCTGAAGATTTAGTTGCACAAATTACAGTTGAAGTTCAAGTCCGTAGTCTTAGTTGTGCAATCAGCTAGTAAACTTGAGGGGTTTTTATAATTTGGTAATGGCAAGAGAGTGGATCCGACGAAAAGCGCTTGGGAGACTAATGTGAAGATGCTTGTGAAAAGGCAAAAGGCATTAGTGTGACTTATCGGGTCAATTGAAACGGGACTTGGCCTCGACATTACGATAGTGGCAGTTGCGTCGGAGAGCAAATACAGTTTGTTGTGAGAAATTGCCTGGGGGAAGAGGGAGATATGCGCATTTACTTGTGGAGTCATTATCAATGGAATTGAGAGGACGAAGGCAAGAGGGAGGGGAGTCTTGTTGAGAGGGAAGAGATGTGTCGGTGTACCGGCCATTTCTGTATGGCACGAAGCCTATTCTCTCAGGAAGGAAGGAACGAGGAGCGTGAATGCTTAGCAGATGGAACGCGTTAAATGCGACGCCATTTGCATTTATGTCCCCTCGCGTCCCCCGCGTTTCCGACAATTCCCTCTTCCAGCAACAGCGAAAACGACGAAACAAATCGCATTAACTAACGTCATTTGTCAGACCTCTACCTCTCAAATCTCTCCCTCTCTTCTGATGGTTCTCGACCATTGCCAATCACCCCCACTCGAATTTAACCCGGATTTTGTCATTTAATTCAAAATTTTTTTTTTGGTACACGGAATTCAATCCACAACCCTTATTTCCAGGCCCAGGCTGCTACACATGGCTAACTACCTACTTGACCAACGCTGCACTGAACCACAGTTCAACTGGCGGTCCTCCTCTCTGAGACCTTACAGTAATGGGATAACAAATCAGCCACCTCTGCACTACCGTTTCATTCATAAAACTCGCTATATAAGCGATGTATTGCCAAGTTAACACAGGGACATCGTGGAGGATGTCGCCAAAAGGAAAACCAAGCTTAGCATCAGGATCCTAGATAGCTCAAGTGGAGGAATGCTGAAGAGAAGGAAAAAAATTCAAATTCAACAAGTTACAATGTGCTTTGCGAGCTCGTTCCAATTTTCGTGAGATAATGGGTGTCCTATATGTGATTTTAAATTCCCTTTGAGCTTTGGTATGAAGTGGCCTTAAGCTGTCATGCTAGACAGTTAAAGGTTGCCCTGCCGCGTTCTCAAATTTAGCCACGGAGCCAAGAACGCAGGATATATGTCCGACATGAAAAGTATGAGGCGATAAAGGATGATGGCGCTTGGGAATTCACATAAAGTAATCCACTGCAAAGAATCAGATGCCTTGAACCCATCATGAACCAAGATAATTCATGTTAGGACCCTTTCATACAGTACTCGCACATAATTGAAGGGTCAATATTCTGTTAAAGATTATTATCACAAAAAAAAAACAAGAAGCTATGAGGACACAAGTAAATAAAATCGGACATTAACTACGTTGTTCAGTGAAGGTCTACATTTTAAGAATAACGAGAAACGAAAAATTTTCATTTCAACACGGACAAGCCAAATATGAGCTGATGAGGCTACTAAATCGCTGTTAATGTCAAAAGGAGGACCACAGAACGAAAGCTTTCAAGAAAAAGGCTTGCATCAGGAAGACAACGTTAGACCGTTCAAGGCGGTTGTAACCTGAGGAAGCTTGTCAGGAGCTCTCTGTTTATAATCCTTCTCCAACACTTTCGCCGCAAGAGAATGTACTTGTGATTTATCCTTGTCTTCCTTACTCTTTCCTTTCGTAAGCTGAGCAATAGCAGAAGTACACTGGAAAACGAGAGCAAACTAAAATAATCAGGCATAGAAATAAAAGGCTTCGAAGACAAGAATCAGAAATCCCAAGTAAATAAGTAGATATTAGTATCCTAGATGTCAGCCAACGTCCAGAATGCTTGTGTTTAGTTATCATAGTATTTAAGATGCCATATAAGACGGCACGTGATAACACTATTTTGAGTAGCATCTCATATTAAACCAACTTCCAGCATTAACTTCTATAAAATATCAAATGCGTTCTTGATAACTTTCAATTGCCACCCCAAACATAAGTACTAGAATACCTTATCCAATATATACGTGAGACAGTAAGCTTTATAGTTTCTTAGTGAGAAGCTACTGATCAAAGAAAATCTGAATTCTATCAATGACAAACTGAATGGTACTTCAATTATAACTGGAGAATTGGGATGTTCAGAGGGAAAGACGGAGAAGAAAGGGAGCAGGAGCTCACCAAGCAAATACCAAAGAGTGCCCTGGTATTCTTGCCTCCTGTCAAGTCTATAGCTGATGCATAGTATTTCTTAGCAGTCTGGAGGTTTTCTAACCCACCAAGCGTATAAAGTACCTATAAATACCATAGATCAAGATTATACTATACTCTTGCTTCCATTCATCTTCAGTATGCAGTACCCTTTTGTTAAAAACAAATGAGAAAGAAAGGGAGTAGAATTTAATCAAAATAAAATAATGATTATTTGTGAAGAAATTGCTTACATCAGCATAAGCCAAGTGGAAGAGAGGCACAGTAGGCTGGGATATAATCAATTCTTCATAGCAAAATGCTGCTTGTTTGTACCTAACAACAACAAGGCAAAAATTAGAACATAAATAGAACACAAATCCTACATTGCAGGGAGAACACAAATCCTACATTTGCAGGGAAACGTATAATTCTGCAAGTTCTCTCCATGCATCATGATCTGCCATGAATCTGTTAAAGTGAGAGAAGAATTCAGGTAATTTTTTCTAGGATGTATATTCGGAAAAATATTCTCCCTTTTACCCTCAATTTCATTAAAAAGAAAACTCGGCATCTCTCTCACATTTCTAGATATTTATTAAGCAAATCAATAGCCCCAGTAACGTTGCCCTGTGCCTTTGCCATAGCCACCCTCCTCTTATGGATGATCTGTACCCAAAAGAAAAGCAAAAAAACAAAGCTTAGGTTTTCTTTTCCCAGAGATGTTTAAGGATGAAAGTGAATATATTCTTACATCAAAAAAATAACATGATGAAAAGTCACCCTTTTCAAGGTGTTCTCACACAGAACAATCAGAAACAAACTGGTAAATCCCTTTTGTTTTGTATGTTTTTTCTTCTTATAAGGTTAAGTGAGTTACTTGATCAAGAGGATTATCCTCTAAAAAGCTTGTGTAGGCCTTTTCCGCTTCATCCCATGATCCTTTTGCTTCAAGCAACATTGCCTCCAGCCTGCCTGCACTTTGTCCGAAAGTAATAAGCTACCAAAAGTCATTCTATTTTAGAGGTAACATATACCAGCACATTCCTAAACAAACTTACACGAGGCAACTTCTGACAAATTCTTTAAAGTGAATGATTTGAAGATGGAAATGCAAGTCATCCAATTACAATATGCACATATTCTTAGAGATTAAAAATAGAGTCTAGATGCACAGTGTATATTTGCATAATTCACTTCATGGACAGGAGGCAGGATTTGGTTGCTGCAGTGCAGAATTTCAGATGGGACTAGTTCCGGTCACATGCAGTCATCTAGGACAGCACAAACAGATGCACCATTGGCGATGTGTACATATTATAATTCATAAAATCATGATGTTGCTCCATCCATAAAGAGTTTTTAATCTATTGGCTGCCCATGGGTATAACCACAGGAAGTATAGGTAAACTGATAAATGATTAGTCAGTAACATATGAGCCCAAGCAATGTCCAATTATGAGTCATATTGTTCTTGCTTTGACATCTGTTCAAGTGGGCCCATCTGGATCTGGGTTCAGGTGGTCCATATACCTATTGCAGGTGAAAATAAGGGTTGTACAGGTAGCATTGTTTATTATAAGCACCTCTTTTTCATACAGAGCCGGACACAGAAATATGTATAATTGACATAGATAACTCCAACTTACCAACCCTTTTACTCCCAGGGAATTTTTTCTGGAGAACTTTTATGCAGTCCTGAAAAAGGAGTTACTTTTTGTCAACTGGAAGGCATAACATCTCATGCATAGTTCCTCATCAAACGTAGTGAAATAATGCAGAAGAATTAGTATTCCAGAGCCACAAAAAAAGAACAGGCAAACAATCGACAATGGTCTGCTTAGCAGGTTCAGAAATTATACCATTACAAGAAGTATAACAATATACTTAAAAGCAACCTACTACAAGAATCACGATACGTTAACATAAAAGGTTTGAACCAATCTTATAGTTCCTTCTAGAATTCTTAAGACCCATCTTACACACACCAGCAGAACTCCAGAATAGAAATGCAAAGAGATCAGAGCTTGGAATCAGATAAGAAACAAGATTTCTAGAATTCATCCTTGCATGAGATTCCCAAACTAGCATCATACAATGAGGAAATTTCCACCAAAATATACATCTAAACATAAAAAGGTCAGCATTTTACGATTTATTGAAAACATTATGCCTCACTAAAATATCAAATCCAATTAAAACTATGATAAAGCGTTCATACCTTGGCAACATCAAGATGTTGGCAATCCATAGCTGCAACAGCGACCTGCTCATACAGAGTCCATTCTGCATCAAGGAGCAATAATTTATTTGCTATAAGTTACATTTGATAAAATGAGGGTTGTGAGCGAAGGAATCAATAAATCAATCTGCCATCAGAAAGTGCAATATATAGCTCTACAAATTGTCACGACCAATGCACAGAAAAAACTTTTGAGACAGCTCTATTAAAAGTGAAGATGGCGGCTCACTTCTCAAGAATTTTCATGCAACTATTGGGAGGGTGATGTCTGGAATCAGCTAAGGGTGTGTTTGGGAATTCCGTTGGAAAAAAGGAATTTATAAATTTTGAGGTATTTTACGGATTTCAAGATGGTTTTACGGTTTTTAAGATGATTTTTATGGATTTCAAGATGGTTTTTACAGATTTCGAGATAGTTTTGTCTCAGCTTACGTGTACCGTTGGAGAGACGGTGTTCCCAAACAAGCAATAATTCGGTTTCTCTTCACAAAAAAAGTTATAAGATAGGACAAAACAGTTAAATTGCTGAAGCATAAAAACCAATGAAATTCTCCAATGCTCTTAATCCATCATTATTATCCCGGCCATAAAACCAATTTGGCATGAATCTTAATGCTGTAGGAAATTCGACTTGTCCATTTGACTTTCATTATGAGGGAAGCAAAATTAGTATAGCGGAGAGAACAATTCATTTTTCTCTTTTGATGATCGTCTGAAAAAACAATTATCCAATAGGTGGTACGCAATTTACTGTTAGCTGAAGAAAAATATTTGAATATAAACATCCATTCAGCAAGACTCTTTGGAGATATCCCATGTTTTTTTTACTTGCAATAACTTCTAAGACACTATTTTTACCCTACTGGCTAAAAACAAAAGCCAGAAACTCAATTTCTACATTCCAACAGAGAAAATCAGGAATTCAATATGATTGTATGCAAACGATGCCCAAACACATAATCAAACCACTTCAGAACGAAAACTGAACCAATAGCATATAAAATAGGTCTGCGAGAACCTAAATCACACAGACCCGGATCGGAAAAGGGGTAAAACTATATCATACTGACCATCTGAGCCAAGACTGGATCGCTTTCTGGGGTCATTCAATATGGACAAGCCATGCTTCAACACTTTTTCTGAACGCCGCAGCTTGAGTTTCCTAACGAGGCACAGGTACTCCCAGGCTCCTCCGCCTCCATTATCGACCTGGTTTTCGAGCCTGTTCAACTGAGTATCCTCTGTTTTGGTGACCATCTTGACCAGATCAAAGATACAAACTTGGAAAGGTATAATTCGGTCTCTCCCGTCCTGGTTCTGTGGGAGCGGTCAGGTTTCGGATCTTTCGATTGACTCCAAAGCATAAACGCATTTGTCTGGGAGTTCTGGTTCACTCAAACTAAGGCCAGGGATAGCGCAATAACAAAAGAAGTACATAGCCGAAAAGCCTAACGATTCAACGCAAACAGCGAGGAAGAGATCGCAATGTCTCGGCCCGAGATATAGGGACGCTGGCATCTACAAATAATAAAGGCCCATTGTTTGCAGCCCATTGATTATTTAGAAACTTGGGCCAATTTGTTTCTCAGATATATTCTTTCAGGTAAAAAATAAGTACTCTTGTATAAAAAAAAAAAGTACTCTAAATGTTTGATGTGCTTATTTATAATTAAGCAAATACCAGTTTTCCCCCAAAAAAGATGTTTCTTTTACAAACTATTGTTATCAATCATTTTAACTTATTTTTTAAAATGAAAAAAACCATCCTTATTAAATGATTATTATTTGTATAAATTTCTGTAAAGTACCAAATAGATAAAAATGGATTGAGCCGTCAATCCTACAAGAAAAATAGATATAAACTATCATACTTAACGCAACATGAATGAATAAGTTTTTATGGTTGAAGGTTGGTAAAAATACAACAGCGATTAATTTGTTAGAATAGTATATCAGTAGAGTGTAAGAGAATGAAAGTTCTGTGTGTTCAAATATGTTATCTATGTGTACAGTGGAAAATAGAGTAAAAATAAATAGTCAATATATTACCTTCATCGTCAACTTGTTCTATCCAATGATCCCCGAAGATTTAGGAGTAATGGTCATTGGATCTTTGAGCCTAATCACTCGATCCATTATTGGAAGATATGTGTGCGATTAATTTAAACTCTTAAAGAGATTCCACGTGTTCTCTTTAAATATGACCGTCAAATCTCTAGATGGATTACATTTTTGCCTGGGCTTGTGGATTATGTCTTGGATTGGTGTAACCCAAATTAATTTTTTGAGCATGCAATTATTTTTTTGGGTGTTGTTAGTGTTTGAATTAACTTATTTTAAATAACTCTACAAGGTTTTAAGTGGTTATCTGCAAGGAGTTTTATATTGATTTGCTTAAAAGTCTTTCTTTAAATGATTTTTAGACGAGTGAACGTTTTAAAAAGATTTTATGAAATTTGAAGTAAGTTTTCGAGAGAACAAGTGTGTAATTTAAATGCCTTTTATTCCTAAATATGTGCTGAGAGTGAGAATCCTATTTAAATGTGACGTGGGACGAGGAAAAAACTAGGTCGGACTTTCGGCAAAAAAGAAAAACCCCGCGCCCCGGCCTTTTTTAGCATGTAAACCGTTGCGTTAGAGATGGAATGCGGCGGCATATATCACTTGATCTTAGCCAAAAGGCCGAGAAAGGTATGCGGCGGCATATATCGATAAGGAGCGTAACACGTCCATCTTGCTAAGCCCAAAGTTATTTGGGACCATCACACACACCAGTCACTGAGACAACGGTCACTAAATTTCAGGAAACTGTGATGGCCGTGAATGCTCTGGAGGAGTCCGATGTTGGCATCTCCTGCTACATTTCCAATCTTCCTGGTTTCCGTGGGATTTTAAAGCAAAGGTCTTCGATTTTGTAGTTCTTTCGGTCCTTCTCACTGTCCAGGCTCCGCTTGGTTACTTCGATTATGCCTGAACAGAATGATTTCGGACATACTATTCCTCATTAAGTGCATGCTTGAAGTGCTTCTATGTCTTCCCAACATTTGTTAGCGCTTTGTCTTCTGGGTTAAAGGAACAAAAGTTGAGATATCTTTTAGCTGCAGTAAACAGTAAAACCATAACCTGTTTACAGTGGAAACGTTGATCGATCCCAACACCTAAAAAAATTGATACTAGAGTCTTTGATATCGGCTATATGGATCTGAGCCCTGAGAGAACATGTATAACAAGACAAACCATCTAAGTTCTGATTTAAAAAAACTATGAAATGGTTTTACGTGTGGTAAATATTGTGTGCGGGTATGTCAAAGGAAGAGTCCCACATTATTTGGGATTTAGAGGAGGAAAGAGTTTGCACATGATAAAGGACACTGGAGACAAATCCGGCAATTTGGCTTTACCCTTTATGTGCAAGTTAATTGTGTATTGGGCACTCTTTATTAAAGCTTTATGAAAATAAAATACTATTTTTAAGGAGAGCTTTGACTAAAAAATTTCGACATTTAATGTGGAATTCAAAATTTGAAAAAGACTACCTTTTATTAACATTTATTCTTTTAATACACTATAATATGTGCATATGTCATCATTGAATTTTTTTCTCAAATAAAATGTATTAGAATTTATCATTGAAATTAATTATTATTAAAAGCATTTTAAATATGTTAAAAGCATTGAAACGTTAGAATTTGTTTGAAGGCATTTAATATCATTTTTTGGGTTGAAAAAGCAACGTGCATGTCTGATGGTATTTAATAGCTTTTTCTATTAAAAGAAGGTTGAAAAGGCAACGTACGAAATTATTATGAGGCTCCTTATTACACTTTATAACACTATAATGGTATTTCCTAATGCACTGTTGGAATTTACTTTTTCACATTTAGTGGTATTTTATGTTAATAGTATTGTCAATCAAGTCTGAAAAAGCCATGAACGTGGGGGAAATGAATGTGGCTACTTAAGTATTTTCATTCAAGGTTTGAAAAGTAAAGTCATGGAAATAAACGTTGGCTATTTAAGCCCCTTTTACGGTTTTGACTTTAACGGCTATTAAAACTGACGCAATTTTATATATGCAAGTGACTGAATAGCTTCATGGGGAATAAGACATACAATTCGGTGTCCAATATAGAGGCTGAATAGATTGCACTTAAAAGGGTGCACCTCTCTTCCTCCTCCTCCGACATATTTTACTTTCTGAGTTATATTACCTTCTGTTAGTTCTGCATCCCTGTATCTTTACAGGAAGAATCCGTTTAATCTTGGAGAGTGCCGCAACTTAATTGCTGATAGTCACGGAATAGCTCTTAAGAACGGTGTCCTCGGACATGATTCGGATTAACCATTTATTTGCAAGTGTTGCTGCCACCAAGATGAGTACAACTTTAAAGATGAGCTAGAAGATCCACTGATGTTTATACGCTTGATACAACATTATGTTTATCTTGATTGAATTATTTTATCTTCCAAATTGTTTAGACGTTCTTCAAAGTTAGTTCATTTGCATTTTCCCCTCTTTTCTATTCCATGTGTTTCCCCAATTTTTGTGGCCAACATCCCCAATTAATCATTATGCTCGAATAACGTTGAATCACAAGACAGTTCCATATTGTGAGTCAAGGTATTATTATTGTTGTTGTTTTTGTTGCTGCTACTTAGCAGTTTCTTGTTTATGCATTAATTGTGTTCTTGTTCAAATTTGATTCAGGTATTCTGATTTTATTGTAAATGAAGTAGACAGAGAAGGAAATGTTGTTCTATTGTCCTCTCTTGATGTCCCTGAGGAGGTACCTAGGTTTTGAAGACTATTTAGGATAATTTATCACTTTAAGTTTCATATCTTTAATTTTTGACTTTTTGTACCCTTTTCAGAGTTTTGAAGAAAATCGAGAGCAGACATCTGATGCAACAAATACAAGTTACGCGTCTCAAATTGAGTCATTCAAATCTCTTGCTGGTAATGCTGATGCAGAGCGTTTGGAAGAGTTTTTGAATCAATTGAGTTCCAGTTGTGGAGATAGTGTTTCTCCCATTGTGCTATCCCCAGATTCTGATAAATCTCATAGAACGGTGGGTTTAAGCTTTGTCACATTACTCTCGTTCTTGTTAGGGCATATTCGGTATTTTTTGATTCATTAATTGATTCTCTATGCGCCACAAAAAAAAAAAAATAGGGCATTCTCAACCTTTGTTACGTGTGGGAAACATTTGGCAAGATACTAATAATAGATAGTGTTTTGGTCCAAGGCGGGGCCTTTAGGATCTGAAGTGACATCATTGCAACGGATATTAAAATCTAATACGATTTTTTTTGCTTGATTGAAAAAACTGGTTACTGAACCTTTTGATTCCTGCCTCATTTGTTCAATTTATTCTTTTATTCTGTGATTATAACTGAAGATCAATTTGAGTTAAATCTGTAGTTTGTTACCAAACGAAGAAATCACTAATTGTTCTTCTCACAATTTTCAGGCATTGCATAATTTCTTTAAAGAGAACTTCAAGTTTCTTGTCACGGACACTGTTGATGGACCAGATGCTTCATCAAAATGCATCCGTGTGAGACTGGATTTAGATGGACCTAAGAACAAAGGTAGAAACTCCAAGAAACGCGAAGCAAGAGATGGCAAGCCTTATGATAGCAGAGGTTCAGAAAATTGGCCAGCAAATGTTGGCAAATTCCCCAAGTAAGCTGTCCATCCGTTTTTTCTATGAATTAACCTATGCCTACTGTCTTCCATTTGATTATTATTTTTACGTGTATTTCTATTGTGCTACGAGTTTAATTTTCATCCTTAAATGGATTAATGGATTCACAATACCGCTTTCTCTTAGTATGGTAACAGTCTTTTATTAAATATTGATTGTATGGAAATTACATGATATACAATGAATTGGTTTAAAAAACCACAGATGATAAGCAGTTGAATTGGTTTTAAAAAAACACATGATAAGCAGTGTTCACCTTGTAGCTTATCGCAAACGTACGGATCGTAAGTAGTATTAAAGTGTCGTTCCCACGAGGACTAACGCATAAACGAGATAATCAATGCAATTATGTGATTAATTAGGCTAAGTGAATCAATTGAGTGATTGGTGTCCTAAAGGTTTACTAATTTCATGAAAACTTTAATTCAACGATGAGAGATGCCTATGATTATTTTTCACCAATGCAATTTATGAGAATTAAATACATACAACTCTATTAGTGATTAAATGACATAATATATTTGTCTAAGGTTCAAAAAGCAATTTATTAAGCTTTCTCAAGTCATAACCAAATTAATATCCTCATTTAACCTGCACAATCTCTTACTACAGTCAACGGAAAATAATCATTATGCAACAACCTTAATATGACGATGCTAGATTAATAACTATATCTCTATGTTACTAACAAACTATCTATTTGATTATTTAAACTTCAAGTCTATCATAATTTTGTTGAAGTCCTACAATTAAATTAACTCTCTCAAGCTTAATTTAATTGAACAAATCAATCTAAGTGGTGGCTAATCAATTAGAAGAATTAGACACAAGATAAAATTAACATATAATTGTCACTAATCACCAAAGAAAGTACTATCCAATCTCAATCCATGTAAAAGTTTAAAATAATGCTAGAAAAATTGTTTAGCCACTAAACATAAGACAAGAACACAGCAGTGAGGAGTTTAAGTCAAAGAATTTTGATTGCACATGCCTTGCTTCCAGCTCTTCCACTCTCGTGCCGCTCTCTCTTGTCAGTTTTTCAATGTCCAGCGCCGCCAACGAGCAAATCACCAGCCGCCACTCTCTCAGCTTTGTCTTGCGCTGCTAGTTCTCCCCTGCGTCGCCGAAAAACTGATCAGACGGACAGACCAGCTCTCTCGACGCCTCCAAGCTTCAGCTCCGCCAAGAAAAACAAAACCAGCGACGCACTCGCGATGCTCTCTGGTTTTTCGCCTTCAACTGCTCGTCCGTCCAAACTCGCCTAACAGTTCCAGCACAGCAGCCAAGCACGCACAGCTTCTCAGCGTTCCAGCCTCTCGTGCCTCCTGCTGCTCGAGCAGTCTCTGTTGCTTCCAGCTATGCTCGTGCCATCGTGCGTCTCGGGGCTTCGTTTAAAACCAGCTCATGTGCCGCCCTTATTTTGCGTTTTTCTGTTAGGGTTTTTCTTGTTGTTTTTTTTGGTGAAATAGGGTTTTTCTTGTTGCTGTTATTCACCAGCTGCTCCTCATGCAAAACGGCGTCGTGCTCCATTCTCCAACTCCCAGCTGCTTCAATCGTCAAACGTTGCGTTTCTTGCTGATGCACTATTAATAATAATAATAATAATAATAATAATAATAATAAATCAACAAAAACTAAAATATATTTTTCTTTTCTTTTCTTTAGTCCTAAATTGTTTTTAACATGATTATGTTTGCAATAAAATCCTTAAATTATGTGATCAATCTATATTTTATTAAAATCACTGATAAAACTTTTTATTTTACATTAATAACTCTCTGAATATATCAAAATAAATATTAAATTGTAGTAAAGATGGGAGTTATCAAGCAGTTAACGTGATCGTTTAAATTAAAGGGGGAATGCATGTTACAGAAGGACACAGGGGAATAGATATATTAACATTAGCTAAGTTAAGCGGGATTTCTAAATGAGATACATATATTTAGATCCTTGTCTTTAGGTTTTCTGTTAATGTGGCTTGTAGAATTGAAATCAGAGAGTGTATAGAGGCCAGGAAGGGGGCTGATAGGTGATGCAAAGAGCCAGGGATGTTCACTCATGATTATCTGAAGAATAACATGGGCTAACCTTACAAGTGGTTACTTATTGGCCGTGCCTGCTTATCTTTAATGTTTTATACTCCAACACCTATTGATGTACTTACACAAATTGTTCTTGAGCACTGTGGGTGTGGTGGGGCATCAATCTAGTACTGTTCAAGTAGGAGGTGCATTCATTCATTCAACACGAGGGTACAGAAAGTTGAGTTTACTCAACTGGATCTTTTTGGGGGTGCCTATATGGTATTGTGCAGAAGACAATAACCACTTCTGGAGAATAGATATCTCAGCAAATATGGGACACTATAGAGTATTTTTTTGAATTTATTTATCATATTATGAAACTGATAGGTATTCATCATTGCTTTTGATCTTTTGTCATAATCTTTTGTCCCCCTTTCTATTACCTTCTGTTTCAAGTTTTTCATAGCTACAGGCTGAATGTTTTCATCAATATGTCACTAGATTTCATCTTTATAAGGAGAATAAAGATACGCAGGAAGCTCTGGGGGTGATTGGAAAGATGCTTGGCATACAGGTTAGTGTTGCGTGTACTGCTCTCTTTTTTTTTTATCACAAGATTTGAAGGGTTTTGTTTTCTCATAATTTATTAGGTTCAATGGAACATTTTATAATCGGTCCTGCATTTTTCCCGATGTTGTAAGTTTGGTAAATGACTCCTGAATTCTGTCACCGTTGTTATTCAAGCGCATACATTTGATGTGCACTTTCAGTATTCTCTTTTGCTTTGTTTGGGTCTTCACTATAAGTTGTACCACCCTGCGCCTGATGCTAATTATTGAGAATTTTTTTTAATGCCTTGCTTGCTGCTCCCATCTCCATTAAAAATACACGAATACGATTAGGTCAAATTCATATGATTTCTAGAATATCTAGTTGAAGAGTTTTCACATTGACTGAGTGTTATTTTTGCTGATAGCCAAAATCATTTGGGCTTGCCGGTACAAAAGATAAACGTGCTGTTTCGACACAAAGGGTAATTTATTTTCAGATTCTTGCTTATTATTGCATTAGAGGTTGATTTCTTAATTTTTCTATATTCATTCCCATATCTTCTACAAGTCTAGACAGTAATGCATGTGGCGCTAAGGAAATTCAAACGGAAATCTTATTGTTCATTTATGGATGGATTCTCTGTTGGTTTAACTATTATTCTGTTTCCAGTTCACTCTTTTTAAGCAGCAGGCGAGTAGGCTAGCTTCCCTTAATGAGAGGTTGATTGGCTTCAAAGTGGGCGACTTCTGGTAAGATGAATTAACTTTTTTGTATTTTATGTTCCTATCTGGTTGTTGTTCAAATCATGGTTATGTTATAAATGACTTGTTGCCCAGCTATGTTAAGGAAGGACTTCTTCTTGGCCAGATATACGGGAACCGATTTACAATCACTTTACGGTGAGTCTGTTTTCTGTGTGTGAAATGCATTTTTTGCTGTGTTTATTATTGTCTTTAATGCGTAGTGTTATATATGATTAAGATAACTAAACAGCTGTCATATTTGCACCATTCCTCTGACCTGGCCTCAGAGGAATTGTTGTGGATTCTGAAGATACCATAAAAGCGGCTGCAGATACTTTAGAAAAGCATGGCTTCATCAACTATTTCGGTCTACAGGTACTTCTTCAGCCATCCTCTCTTTCCTTGCTTCCTTATTCTTGGATTAGATTTTTTTTCCATTTATTCAAAACTTTGATTTTTTATGATTACAAGTAAGTGTTCTAGTATGAGATTAAATTCTCTAAATTATTATTCAGGAAAAAAATTGCCCATTGTCATAATGGTCAGCGTTTGACCAAATTTTTAAAGATCCCTTAGCCAAGTGATTGATTAAAGTTTATTTAGTACTATTTGTTGAAATTGTTCCATTTTCCACTCTTTTCTCTCTCTCTTTTGCTTCTTATTTGAACCTATATGCATAGTGATGGCAAACTGCTTGTTTACTTTCATTCTCCAATAAAATCTGTTTTAAGAAACTATTCATTTTTGCTTTATCAAGAAACTCATGTGCATACATTTGAATCTGATCAGCGTTTTGGCAGCGGTTCTGTTCCAACTCACCGTATTGGGGCTGCATTACTTAGGGGGGAATGGAAGCTTGCTGTAGACATGATTCTTGATCCACGAGATGGAGATATCCTTTTCTAATTGAATTAAAATCTTTTTTTATATTATTTTTTCAAATTTATAATGAATGATATCTTCTTTAGTTATTTTGTTGCGTGCTGATACCCGACTTCAGCATATACTGATTTTCTTTGTTTTTTCATAACGTTTCTTGATTACAAAGAAATGCAATAACCAAGGCACGTGAGTATTATAAAAACAGCAATGATGTTGAAGGGACACTGAAGCAGTTACCTCGACATGTGGTTGCTGAAAGGGCTGTGGTGAGCTTTAGTGAAACTTTCTCCTGCATGAGTTTCTTTCTACTGGACCATTAGTATCTGAATGTGATTGCTTAAATTTTATTTCAGACTAAAATCTAATTTTGTTTATTGTACTATGCGTTTTCCATGTTGCAAATTATAATTTTCATGTGCGTTTTATTGAATCTGTTGCAGCTGCAAAGTTTGAAGAAGGCTCCTGGAAATTACTTGCAGTCTTTAAAAGCCATACCATGGACATTGAGAATGATGTGAGCCATTTATATAAAAATATGTTTGAAGTAGTAAATTTTAAATTACACTATGTTATTTAATGGTACAAGGCCTTCAAAAGCTTGTGAGGTGTGAAATGTGACAGTGTAAGAGCGTGGTGGTTAGGCCACAGGCAAGGAGTAGATAGGGGGAGTGAGGGTCAGCGAGAGGGAAGCAATTTGGGGGAAATTTGTTTATCAATTATTTAGATTTTGATAGCTCTGCTGCTGCATTTTCAGGTATGTACATAGTTACCAAAGCTATTTGTGGAATCACGCTGCAAGTACAAGGGTGCAAAAATATGGTAAGTTGTGAACTGTGTCAACTTTATATAATCTCCATACTTTAAAGGGTTCAGATTTTCCTAGAATTGTGATTTACTGTTCGGTAGGTACTGAACAAGTTGTGCTAGGAGACTTGGTGTATCGCAAAGATAATGCTCCTGGAAATGGCACAGGGTTTGTCAGTCCTGACTGTTCTGATACCTTTAACGATGGAAACAATTACTCTAATGAAGATGAAGAAGTGGATGTTCATGAAGAAAGTAATATCCATGTCAAGGTTAGTGAAGTAGAAGAACCCTTTTCAATACTTTATAGAGGAATCTGTTGGGAGAGTGATTTTACTGATTCTAAGGTAAGTATATGAGAGGAGTTTTGTGTCGATTTACGTGCAACGTGGTTTGAACGTGCAAACAAAACAAGCACAGAGTATTCCATATACCTTAGAGTATTCAATATTGCTCAGTGTGGGTCTCCTGCACCCCATACCACCCAAGTCTCCATGATGAATAAAGATATATTTTTTCCTCAAATTTTAAGATCCAAATAGTTTATGAGCTCTGGACCTTGTAATTGATGAGTTAATCGAGAGGGGAACTCACTCAGGAATTGTATTAGCAGTGTCCCGTGGTAGGTTGACAGTTGCATTGAAACTTCATGGCAGGTCATAACTGCTGAAGACCTTGAGTCAGGATGTTATACTGTTGATGATTTCGTCCTTCCGATGCCTGGGTAAGTTAGATCAATGGTACCGGGTAGCTACTGTTTTCATATAACTAAGACCCTCTCGATCAAATTTGCTGTTCTTGTAATTTATGTTGAGTCTGACATTTCTGTTTTGATGATTCTGCAGTTCACGGGTAGTTTATCCAACAAATGATGTCGCCCAAGTTTATCATGATTTGGCAAAGGTATCTAGATGATTGTGCTATCATAAGCTATCAAATCAATTTTCAGAGCATTGTTAGTAATACAAGTGTAGTTATTATATATTTATATATATTAATAGCCTTTCTTGTAATGGTCAGGATGCAATCAGTTTAACAGACTGCGTCCACAATGTCAAGTAAGACTTCAACATCTTCCTTCTTCCTTGTTCTTGTTACGCGACTATGGCCATAAGAGAGCTGCTGAAGACTTCAACATCTGTGGATTAAGCTTCATTCTTCCTTCTTCTTGTTACGAGACTATGGCCATAAGGGAGCTGCTGAAGACTTCAACATCTGTGAGTACTCAATTTGAATGCCTCGCATATGTTAGTGTTGTTAGTTGCAAGATTCTAGATCTTCTTCATATTATTTTGTTAACGACAGATTCCTTCATTCTAAGAGAGTTGAAACTCATTCAGGACTGGTGAATTAGCAAACTTTCTAATGGCATTTCCCATTTTGTTACTTCGGTATGCGGTTCACTTAAATGTGAATATTTTTCTGTTGTTTCAGGCTGCATATCACAAGACATTAAACCAGCGAGCATCGTACCCTGGGGGAGGGTGGTTTTCCACCGGAGTCCTAAAGTGAAACGGGAGAGAGAACGCCAGTGAGGTTCCCGAGAGGGAATGAAAGCGCACCGCAGTCCGCACACATACACATATTAGTGTGTTCATGATTAATTTTCTGTAATTTTTATATGAAGTATGACCAATATGCCCTTGTCAAACTTTTTTCAAAAGAAAAAAAGGCAACCCAGAAATGCTGATGGATCTGAAACATCGACCACCATTTGGCAAGTCAGATCATCCGCTACCCAAGACCTCCGATTGCAATCAATATCAGGGAGCAACTCTTGTTTTGTCGCTATGGAGACCTCCATTGAATGCGCCCCTTCTATTGAGGAGAAGTGTAAGGAAGTAAAAGAAATACGAAATGAAGGTAAAGGGGAGGGGATGAGGTTGACCTATATGTACGGAGAGGCTGGAATTTGAGCTTATACAGGGTTTGTTTGGAGAGGCCGTTTACTTTCTTAAAATCCATTCATGCGCTTATTGAGATAAAATTCCTCTAACATATTTACCTTAAAATTTGTGATTGTTCTCCTAACGGACTTCCCAAATCAGGAAGAGTCTATGAAACATCTCTTTCTACAGCTTAGTGCAGGCTGCTTCTAACTTTGAAGTTTGTTGCACAAATAACGATTGTACCCCCTACTATTTCTTTAGGTCCAGCACGAGCAGAGCCCTGCTGTGTTACATTACCTCCCTGAATTAGCCTTGACATTGCCACTAAAGTGATGTTTTTTTAGTCGCTTTAAGATTCAGCGATATGGAAGCCACATTTGACCAAGTTTATGGAGATGGAAATGCTGATCTTAATGGGCAAGAGCCCGGGCGGAGGGAGATATCATTGTCGTCATTTGGACTTGTCTTAGTTGGATATCCAGAAGAGGTGAGGCTGTATCATATGATTATCACGTCTCTATTTTTTTTTACTTATTTGTTACATTTAATTAATTTCTTTTGTCCTTGCAAATGAGTTATCTATAATTTACATTACATAGAGGAGCGTGGGAGCACTGTATTGCACTGTACCATCTGTAGATTCCCATCCTTAAATAATTTGGCCCCATCTTCTGCACGTTTTCACGTGTCCTGCCATCCCAGGAGCCCTTAATTACACCATTGCCCTCTCTGTTGGATTCATTCCACTGCCCCTTGTCACAATTCCATTTCTCTCTCCTTTCTTTTCATTGAATCATTTCCTGCTTCCCCTCCCCCACGCGCGTCCTCTTCACTGGATAAGACAACCACCCACCGTTAATTTTGGTACGGTCTCGTCGTAAAGATCACTCCTTCCGAGTTTGTGCAACTTGAAAACGAGGAGGAGGATTGTTAATATTGAAGTTAATATATTTTCATTTAAAAGAAAATAAATCATCTGTTTTTCAATGCAACGTGGTTGGACCGATCTGTTGGCGATGACCACGTTTGTGTGTTGCATGCAGTAACTTGTTAGTTTAGAACACGGTTGAAAAATATATTTTAACAGAATATATTTTATTATAAATGTTGAATTTAAAATACATTTATTATATTAAAAATGAATTTTTTACTTAAAATATATTTTAGTTTAACAATACTAGAATTTATAAATTAACAAATTTTTTAGATTTAAAATCCATTTTCATATCAGAAACACTCAATATTACCGCTTGGGGCGGTGCATTCACTTTCTTCTAAAAGGGTGTCATGGGCTATCTCTTCTCTCTGTTACAAGTAAGGACAAATTCCTTGATAAATGTGAGTGTTTGATATGGTTGGGGGGGGGGCCGAGAGAGAGAGAAGGTTTTCATTTTTTGGTGAATAGAGAGAGAAGGGTTTTGATTTGGAATGGCGGTGGCAGCATTTAGGCGACTTACAGTAAGAATAGAGAGCTGAGGAGGATAGAGAAGCACTAGCGGAGGCTCACAGAGAGAGATAGAAAGTTAGAAACATGTTCGATGGAGTGCCTGAGCAGTTCCACCAATTCATAGCCCCAAGAAACTCACTTCCTCTTCACCTCTCCTTCCCTTCTTTCGATGCTTATAACCCATGCCATCATCACCATCACTTGCCCCTCCCGCCGCCGCCGAATCTCCTGTCCCCGTTGCACCGCAAAGATGAGCAACACGAGCGGCAAGAAAGTAGTGTGAACTTAAAGATTCATGAAGGAGAACCACAATTGGGCGAGCACGAGCTGATTGATTCCGCCACCTGGACCGACGATGAAGTGCTTGCTCTTTTGAGGATCAGATCTAACCTCGACACTTGGTTGCCTGAACTCACTTGGCAGCATGTCTCAGGGTATCTTCTCTTACTTCCTCACTATTTCTTTGCATTCGCCAATTAATTAACTCTACTCAACATCTGGGCTCGCTTTCAATCCATCGCCCACCTGATCATTGCACTGAATAATTCGTTAGCTGAAAATAGATGAGAAGTAGCTAGAATTGAGCTTGTGTTTGCCTTCATACGGTGGACACGGGCACACGTGTGAGCTCATATACTGACACACGCACACTCCGAGAGAAAAAGAGGACCAAGGTTGCAGGCTATACATTGAGGGAAGGCGACGATTTATCTTTTCCTTTTCTTTTTGTTTTTTTTTCAAACGAAAAGGAAACCATTCTGTACTTCACGAGTTTTGGTGTATAACTCTATATATATATGGCACTAATAATTAAACAGGACTCTAGAATAAGTGCTTCAATGGTTATTGTCGGTTGTAATAAAAGTAATGGTGCGCTGGTTGCAGGAAGCTCGCAGAGCTTGGATTTAAAAGGAGTGCAGACAAGTGCAAGGAGAAGTTCGAAGAAGAAACTAGTTACTTCAACAACATCCATTACACCAAGAACAACGGTTACCGCTTTATTAGTGAGCTCGAACAGCTTTATCAACAACAAGAAGATGCACATCAAATTCCTGGGGTCGAGGTTGAGGTTGGGTCTCCAGAGAGTACGAAGCTTCCGGAAAAGCCGACTGAGGAACAACAAGGGAAGATGGATCACGCATCATTGGAAGGTGGCTCAGGAAATGACGCTTCACTGTCCAAAAACTGTGAGGAAGCTGTGAAGATCGCGGTAATATCAAAGAGCAGGAAGCGTAAGCGGGACGATAAGTTTGAGATTTTCAAGGGTTTTTGTGAGAAAATCGTGCACAGAATGATGGCAAAGCAAGAACAGATGCACGCTAAACTGCTGGAGGACATGTTTAGAAGAGACCAAGAGATATTCACGAGACAGGAAGCTTGGAAGAAACAGGAGATAGATAGCATGAGCAGGGAGCTCGAAACGATGGCGAAAGAGCAGGCTGTTGCGGGCCAAAGGCAAACCGCCATTATTGATTTGCTGAAGAAAATTTCAGACGATCCCCATCCAAATTCCCCTTCGAAATCACAAAACCCTAACCCATGCTCTAATTATACTGGGAAGAAGAGCCCCGAGCCGCAGCCACGCGTGGTTCTTAATTGTGCATGCGAAGGTGCATCCGATCAAAACCCCGACAGTTCAAGCGAAGTTCCTAATCGCTCTTCAAATGACTGTGCTCCAGCGCTAGTTTCCCAGAACCCTAATTCCGTCATCTTCATTGGCCAGTCATTGCCGGAAAAAACAGGTTCGACGGCACGGAGAGAGAAGGAAGAGGTTGGAAGAAGATGGCCGAGAGAGGAAGTGATGGCACTGATAAACCTGAGAAGCAGAGCGAATGAAGAGAGGGAAGGAGCTGGGAGCAGCGGGGTTCCTCTGTGGGAGAGGATATCGGAAGGGATGAGGGAAATCGGGTACAAGAGAAGTGCCAAGAGGTGCAAAGAGAAATGGGAGAACATCAACAAATACTTCAGGAAGACGAAGCATCTGAGCAAGAAAAGGTCCATGGATTCTAGAACCTGTCCCTACTTCCATCAACTCGCTTCTTTGTATTCTCAGTGAATATAATGCTTCATCGTCAGCTTATTTGACGCAGCAACCAGTGCCTCCTTTTCCATCTTCCTGGCTTGGTGGATCATTCATTCTCTCCATTTCCCACCTCTCCCTCCAGCTTTTATATATACAGCTTCTCTCTTTCCATCATTAATATCAAAGTGTTCGTGCGCGCAGCATCCACCCACTTCTGCTGCATTAATTGGTTACTCATAATTTGCAATCATTTTTAGCATCATCATCATTTACAGTTGGTTAGTGTGGTTCTGTAATAATATTATATACTAATTAATATACATGCATGTTTCATGTATCTTCATAAGATTCAATTGCATATTATAACCGACGCGTGACACGCGCATGTCGTACGGTATGCTCTACGTCGTGTACATTTTGGTTAGGAACTCCATTGGGAGAATAGCGTTGATAGATTTTGAGGCATTTTGTGAGTTTGAAGATGGTTTTACGAATTTCAAGATGGTTTTTATGGATTTTGAGATGGTTTTTACCGATTTTTAAATGGTTTTTATCTTGGCAAGCGTACCCGTTGGAAAAAATGGCCCAAACAAGCACCTAATATGCGTAAATTAAACCAGGTTGTAGAAGATTATAAATCTCCGAAGATGAATTATATATATATATATATATATCCCAGGGGATTGAGTGATAGTTCTATAGTTTAATTTGTTGTTGCATGGATTTTTTGTCTGTTAATCGTTGAGCATGTGGGTTAGTGTTGGCAGGGGTTTTAAAATGGGAGCGTCAACCCGACCCGGGCGTATAAAAATTGAAATGGGGGCGAGGAAAGTAAAAAGGAGGATGTGGGGTGAACACTGTGCTTGGACATTCCATACTTTACTGGAAACCAATTAGCTAGCAAGCTAGTGAAGGGAGTGTGTATACGTAGAGTGGTACTCTAGTATTTTTGGCGCAGCCTTCATGAGGTTAGGCTTTGACTTGTGATGAATAATAATAATAATAATAAATATATGCCCCGTGGTGTGTGCCACTGCTCTTTTTTCGAATATTTTGTGTTAGTTGGCAGCGAACTCGTAGCTCATTCGCGTCAATTAAAGAATCCATGCTTCTTCTTTTTTGGATTTGGGAGATAGATGATTGATGGTATCGATCATGCCAATAACTCACTTAAAATGATCTCTCGATCCATTCCTGTTCACTTCCAGATAGAGCTTACTATAATTAGTGAGTTTGTATTGCATTTATACACATATTTAATTTATGTGAGGGGGATGGCCCATCCATCGTTACTGGCCGCTGACGCGCGAATCCTATTGTGCCAAGAAAAATATCTTTTAAACTTATTTGAATCGATGGTAGAGGCTACTATTCTGCATAATTCATTATTTGTAAGGTAAATATGTATGGAGAATTATTTTTTCCTTGTTTAAAAGAGAGAGAGAGAGGTGAGAAGGGGGGCATTTACTTTGGGCGATGCAGCAGCCATGTAGCGACGAAGTGGCAGCGCAGAGAGAGAGAGAGAGCAGGCGGGTCCCTCTTTTGTCTGTTTTCAATTTTAATCGTTGAATCACTCCCTTGGGCCCACACTCTGCAGTGGCTGGAACCCACACCCCTGCCAGTTGCCCTCATCGTCTCAGACAAGGAGATGAGGCCCTTCATCCATTGACTGCACGATACGGGCCGCATCCAAAACCCAAACACCGCTCTCCCCGGCCCATAAAGATCGGTGAAGGGTAAAACCTCGTAACAGAATTAGAACGATTCGACCATTGGATTTCTCTTTCTTGAAAATTATCCTCCATTGAAGTGAAGGTGGTCTGGATGATTGAGATAAATGAATCTCTGAAGAGGCTGGAATTCAACCTTAAGATCCTCACCCAAGGGACAAATCTGTCATTGTGATGAAACTATAAATTTCCTTGATGACTTGATTTGGCTTCTCAGTTTCCCCCTCATGTAAAGCCATATTCCTTTTCATCCACAAAAAAAGTTGAGTAAAACACAATCATAGTTCCTAGGATGCTGAGGCGACCATCTGAATGTTAATTCTACAAGAACATGTTTCAACCAATTTGGTGCTTGCGAAACATTACCTTCATGAGGCCGAATAGACAGACAACCGAATCATATTGCTTTTGTTGCAAAGGGACAAGGAAAAGAGTATATGCTCAAGAGATTCACCTCTATAACATCCAAATACACATAACCTGTATGTAAATGTGTATAATCAAAGAGTGGTTCTAGCTGACAGTATTCCAAGAACTAATTTTAAGCATTAACATATCAATAACATTTGAAGTGTTCAAAGGAATTGCTAAGCAAGATTGCATTCGCCACTGAAAAGGGGTGGTTGATAGGAATGGCATCTCCATTGCCAATTTACCGTTTGAGTTTTGATGTGATAATATTAGTAGACTCTGTGTGTGTTTTCTGAGAATTGGCTCATTACTCCAATCCAATCAATATGTTTGATCTGTAGATTTGACAAAAGTGGAGAAGATTCATCTTGCGAGATAATTCTCGAAAACCATGTTTCGCGAGTAGTGCTTGGTTGATCACCTTGCTGGTATGATTCCCGGTTCACCTTTACTGGTCGGTAGAAAGATATTTTCTTTTTCTTGTTCTTGTTAAATGGATCCTCCCTCCTCCTATCCCCGCTTGAACGCCAGAAAAATAACCACAGCCGCGTCTCACCTTTGCCCTTCAACGCAACGCCATTTGCCAATAATCAATTAATCATATCACATTTGAGAGCAATGAACCACCGACTTTTCAAGTGTGCCAAGAATCGGTTGTGCCCCACCACGCCTCTCTTCCATTCTCGTTTTCCTTCCAAATTCCAATTAGTTAGTTACGGTCTCCACTAACCATGATCTCTTGACAAGTTTTAATTCCAATTCAGGCCTCACAAACAAATCAACAAATATTCTTAAGAATTATACTGTAAATACTGATTTAAATAACGGTAAATTGAGGGGTTCAAATTGCAAATGACACATTTAAATTATCATTTATTCAGCGTTTTTTATGCTTAAATGTTGATGTTCCACCGCCAAAACACGAGGACAACAAGGGAGAGGCAGTGGAATGGTAAAATCCAAGCGGGAAAAAAGGGAATTAATCTGAAATGACTAAAGCAAGCTTAAAATAAGCTGTAAAATCCAAGCGAAAAAAAAGGGACTCTGCCCGGGAATGGCGAGAGAGCTTCTGCAACTCTATCTGCTGCTGCTGCTGCTCCTTCTCCTTCTCCCTCCTCTGCAACGGACTCCTGCTGCTCTTCCTCTGCTGATGTCCCAGTTTGCTTTCTCACACCCGTCTTTACCGACCGCATTTTAAATCCCTTCGATCTGCTTCCATCCTCACACTCAGGTGCTTCCCCCCCGCTCTTGCTCTATCTCTGTCCGTTATCTTGCCTTTTCTCTCTGCTTTCTCCGATGTTTCGTTTCACTCCATTTTCTGTGCTTGCACTTTTCACAGCCGCAGTTCATTTTTCCTGCTTCGAATTCACTCATTCTACTGTGTTTGACTTTGCGACAACTTGATTCCTTACTTATCACTGTACCTTTTGAGAGTTTTGGAGGCATCAGGCTGTTTCCAGAAAATGCAGTGAAGGAAACAGATCATGCTTCTTGATCTTAGTCATCCATTAATTCCTCTAATTGGTAGCTCCTCATTCTATGGCGTGGCGTCCCGCCTATTCCAGTTGTACGGTGGAACTCCTCCACAATAATTGTTTATCTCCTCTTGGCTCATATTGGTCTCTATTTCACAAGCAAAATGATGTACTGAAATCATTTTGTACTTGGAGCGTGGAATTGATAACCGAAGTAATTGAATTCGATTCTTCAACTTTCATAAACAAATAAGTAGGATTGAGTGGCGCTTAATCGTATTTTTTCGGATACTTTGATTGTTAAAAAGACCGGCTAAGCTGGCTTTATGATTGCACACTAAGTTGCTTCTGTCTTTTCTTTTTCCCGGTCAAATATTACTTTTGGTCGTAGAGTACTGTTGCGAATTTCTTTATGGTGAATAATTACAATGACATCGCCTTTCACTCTTGTTCTTCCGTCTCGAGTATGGAGAAAAATGTTGAAGATTTACATATGCGCTTATCCAATTGTTTAGAAAATATCGTACATGGTGTGGGCTTCCTTCTTAGATACTTAGCACTTGCGCTTCGTTTGGCAACAAGTTGAGGGGAGAAATAAAATTGTGGATGAGAAACTTGGAGGAATAAACTTGCGAAGACAAAATTTAATTCTTATTTCTCTTCTTTGGCTGTCGTATGTATGAAGGGGAAGAAATGGAGAACTGGCGAAATAACCAACTAGACTGGGTTAAAAAATTTAGCGACCTTATATTTTAACAAGGATGTTCATATAATTTAAGGTACTGCGAGAAGAATGTTTTTGTATTGCCTTCAATTTATCTCCATTATTCCAGATTCATTCTGGGGTAATTTAAATTATTTTTTTCTGACATTATTCTCTCTCATTCCCTAATTTTAATCTCACAAAATATTTTGCTCCATTTTCACCCATTCCCAATCTAACTGCTGCCTTCATTCTTTCCCAGACATCACATAATATTCCATTCACTGTCTCAATAAACTTGTTTTCTTTTGTTTATTCTTTCCTAACTTTCAAGTACAATTTAATAATTATCCCCTTCTGCCTCTCGTTCCCATGCTGTTTTAAATGATCTAACATTCTGGATTTGGACTTTACACAGTGGAGGAAAATCGTATTATTGATCACATGGAGCAGTATGAAATACTGGAGCAAATTGGAAAAGGTGCATTTGGCTCTGCTCTTCTTGTGCGGCATAAGCATGAGAAAAAAAAGTGAGAATAGAATAAAACTTGCATTAATTTCTTTCTTTTACATGCTTGATAATGTCTACTCACCGATACAATTGGTAGCTGAATTTTGGAAATGCGTTTTTAACATTGTCTTTGAATCGTATAGATACGTGCTGAAGAAAATTCGCCTAGCTCGCCAAACTGAGCGGTCTCGTAGGTCTGCACATCAGGAGGTTAGCGCTTAATATTGTATCAACAAGTGAACCAACTGAACATTTCCATGTCATTTTCAGTTGGATTGATCCTTGCCATCTTTGCTTGTTTTCTTATGCTAGTTTGTGGTGTTTCACATGAGCTCTAAGCTTTAGATGAATAGCATTTGCTAGCAGGCCTAAAGAGCAGCTGGCACCTACTAGCAGTGTCTGTTAATTTGGATGTTTGTTGTGAAATTTTGTACTGAAATTGTTATTATATGGGATCTTGCTGACATTTCCTTTTGTCCTGTATAGATGGAGCTGATCTCCAAATTAAGAAACCCATTTATTGTTGAGTATAAAGATTCATGGGTAGAAAAGGTAATACTTTCATCTCCACTGTTATTTAGTAGAAAAGCTTACCCTAATAAGCTTGTATTGGAAAGAATGGTTGTTATCATAATAATATTGTTTAGGAAGCCCTGCTTCTTGGCCTTAACTGACAATAAACCTGAGTATGTTATTGTTCATTTGTTGTTATCACTTGCTGTATTTTTGACCACGCAAGAAAAGTTCTTGTCCGTGACATAATAAATGATTTGGTCGCTTTCTTCTATTATGACAATTTTTATTTTTGATTGCTAATTACATAAAACTAATTGTAATTGCTTTATGTTTGCCAATATTGCGCCTTCCTCTTAGGGGTGCTATGTGTGCATTATTATAGGTTATTGTGAGGGCGGGGATATGTAAGTTTCTTTCTCAAATACCTTTTGTTTACATAAATTGTCGTCTGTCATAAACTGTAGCATTATCTTTTAATAAATACATCACTGATTTAAAACAGGGCTGAAGCTATAAAGAAGGCCAATGGTGTTTTTTTTCCTGAGGAGGTATGTCTATTTCTTTTGCCCTAGCTGACATTAGACTGTTGTGATATGTAATTAAATTCTCTGCATGAGAATTTGTTGTTGAGTACATTGGGTGACATTTGATTATTTGCACTTCAAATCTAAGGTTCCTTTATCTGCAGAAACTTTGTAAGTGGCTTGTTCAACTTCTTATGGCCCTTCACTACTTACACCTCAACCATATTCTTCATCGTGATGTCAAGGTTAGCAGCAGCTTTCCCTTTGCACTTGAAGATGGTGTTTCTGTTTCTATATAAATTTTCTTAGCCCTATGCTAGTGAGAAAATTGCATGATTCTTTCAGTGTTCAAATATATTTTTGACAAAAGATCAAGACACACGCCTTGGTAAGCTTTTATGTTGTTTTCATTAAATATGTCATTTGAGGATTGAAATTTACTTACAAGTGTTTGATGGTGAAGCAGGTGATTTTGGACTTGCCAAAATATTGACTTCAGATGATCTTGCTTCCTCCGTAAGAAACATGCGATCTATGATTTGGATTGATCTTCCAATTTATAACTAAATATTGGCCTCTTGTCATCATAAAAAGAAAATAAATGAGAGTAGTTGTCTATTGGTCTTGTAACTTAGGTTGTCGGAACTCCTAGTTACATGTGCCCTGAGCTCTTGGCTGATATTCCTTATGGTTCTAAATCAGATATTTGGTCCTTGGGTAAGTGTTCTTGTATCATGATTTTCAGTCCATGATAACTGCTTGTTATCCGGCCAAACAAGTATTTATTATTTCTTATTATTTGTTGTCTAGGATGCTGTATATATGAAATGGCAGCTCATAAGCCTGCATTTAAAGCATTTGTAAGTTTCTTACCTTTTCTTATCTCCTTGACTTTGTTAAAATGACTTTTCTTTTCCATTTTTGTTTAAATTTATCTTTTCTCTTGACTTTGTTTCTCCCTTGGATGCCATGTTCAACATGCCATGCACACCATTTCAGTAAAATAAAATGGTTTAATGGTCAAAGGTAACATATTTTTTAATGGTAGGGGCAAAATTGCTTTGTTTTGAAACGTTTAAGGGCGATGTTGCACTATTTCAGAGTTTAGGATATCAGATGCTCATGAATGAATAGTCGAAGGGCAATCCTTACCTTAAACCCTTAGGGGAACTCGTAAACTATTTAGCTTATCTTCTCAATTAGTTGTTAACATGAATTTAGTTGCCTGCTTTATCATCTCTAAAAGACTCGAAGAGTTCATGCATTCATTGTCTTTCTATCTTTTCTACAAATTTTAATTTATGGAGGTTTCAAGATATCTTTCAATTTTCATTGAGCAGGATATACAGGCACTAATCAACAAGATTAACAAGTCTATAGTGGCTCCACTGCCAACAAAGTATTCCGGTGCATTGTACGTCTGTCTTTTCATCACTTAGTTATTTTGTCTGTCCTATCTGTTGCAAATCACATCTATATGTTTTGCATCATTGAAAATAACATTTCCACAATTTTAGTGCCTAAAGTTGTGCAAAAGGCGGGCATTAATATGTTAAATATCATTAAGAGTGGGTTTTGTTTTCTCCTTTTGCAGTCGGAGTCTTGTTAAAAGCATGCTGCGGAAAAATCCTGAGCTTAGACCTAGTGTATGTATTAATCTCTTCTGACATGGATAATGCAATCCAATAGATGGTGCTTCAATGTTCTATATTACACCGGATTTTGTCAGCTTGGTGATTGATCCATGGTAGACATAAAATATAATTATTTGTCTTGCTCACAGCAATGCCACAAGAATCCTTAGAATGACATTCCAACTCAGCACTTTTTGAGATTTTGAGAAAAGATGCTCCAAGCAAACTTCCCTCAAAATTTAACCTGACTCCAGAAGGCCTATGCTCTTAAGATTTTTTTTCAACAATTTCCTTACCACCCTGTGCAAATCCTTTGGATATTAGGATAAAAATGACTATGCTTGCAAAAACGAGCTTCCTGATCTCTTTCCAGCATTTTGTTGAGTTTGTGTTCACGAGAGGATTTCCTTTTTGTTCCTTGAACGAAGGAAATAATTTGAATTGATGACACATTACAGATGATTGAGTTATGATTCTTCTAGATGATTGAAAGTACTTGGGTATTTGGTTCGCATAGCTGAGATGGAGAATCACTTTCTTTGGTGTGTTTGCATATGATCTTTTAAAATTAGGCTGGCCTCAGTGCTGCTCTCCATTGTGCTGTGCCTGCAGGCCTAAATAAATTTGACAGTTTGATCGCACTGTAATATATAATTTCCATTGCACCCTATCACACCCTTCATGACGCTTGTGATTCTTATCACTCTTGTGCAGTCCAATTCTTTTTGGCTGAATCATACTGTTGAGCCGTTAAATCCTGTGTGTATTTGACCTTCTTGTTTCTGTCTGAAATCTGCTGCTGAACTATTCCAAATTAGTTGCGAGCTGATATGATGCCTTTTTTCCATCCCATACACAAAAAACATACGATCACATGACACCATATTCTGATTTGAATTCTGAAGTGATTCTGGTGACAGGCTGCAGAGCTGCTTGGGCACCGGCATCTTCAACCTTATGTTCACAAGATCCATCTAAAGCTCAATAACCCCATGCGAAGTACACTACCAGTTCATTGGTCAGAATCCAAATACATGAAGAAAACTAGATTTCTGGAGTCAGAAGATGATCCTCTTTCAATACACAGATTTAAGCGACATTCATTTAGCAATGATCTGACTCTTAGTCCTAGTATATCTGGAGCTGAGCAGGATTCTAGATGCTCTACCCTAGAAATAGATTGTACTCCGGACCATTTGAATCAAGGTTTGGAAGAGCTATGTGTTGGAGATAGCCTCGAGGTGAAGTCAGTCTGTAAGCCTGTTGTGTCAAGGACATTTGGTTTCACCAAGACTCCAAGACATACGTCCATAAAGGTTTCTACCACCTCTAAGAAATCCATGGAGCCCACAAAAAAGCACGTGTTGGTAAGACACACTGAGTTAGCCAATGTGTTCTCTTTTGTTCTTTCATTCTTCTTTCTACCCGTTTTTTTTTATTCTAAAGTTTCTTGTTGCAGCTTCCTACTCCACGCAAAGTAGGACAATCAGTCTCTTCAACTCGCAGAGCATCATTTCCATTGCATACAAGTTCTGATCAACACTCTCGTCATGGGCCTGGTGTTGGTTTACTTAGCCATATAAAGTCTCCAGACATTTCACTGAACTCTCCTAGAATTGATAAGTTAGCTGAATTCCCACTAGCATCATATGAGGATCCACTTTTTCCCATCTGTAGAACTCCAACCTTAGCCCCGAGTTCTTCAGGCTCCATACCTTGTGGTGATCGTTCAATCATGAAAGATAAATGCACTGTTCAGACGTGTGATAGAGCCTCCGTCAAGCATCACTTAACAGATTCATGGCAGGGAATCAAGCTAAACACATTTCGCAAAAATACTGAGGATAAAAGTGGCTCCTCTGATCAAAATGCAACTGCTGGAGCATCAAGCCGTGCCTCTTCAGACATGTGCCACCGGCAGTTTGACACTTCATCATACCAGCAAAGAGCTGAAGCCTTGGAAGGGTTGCTTGAATTTAGTGCTAGATTGCTACAACATGAAAGATATGAAGAACTAGGGGTTTTATTAAAACCGTTTGGGCCAGGGAAGGTCTCTCCAAGGGAAACTGCTATCTGGTTGAGTAAGAGCTTCAAAGAAAACACCCTCAACCGTGAGGGATCCCTATAATCTGGTTTTGTGTGATTTAGTCGTAGATGAAACAATTTGGAGCATTCGTTTAGTTTAATCTCTCGCACCACGGTAGCATTTAAACAACTGATTTTTATATGTTATGACTAACCGGTTTCTTCCGTCAGTTCTTTAGCTGAATCGTGTTCATTCAAGTTTTCAATCTGACAAACGAACAATTCCTGTCCGACAATTGTTTATGTGGTTATATTCAATTACAATTTCAAAATTTTCACCCAAGTCACCATTCTTTGCTGCTTTTGGATGATCGGAGTTCGCATCTAGAATCCTGTATAGCAGCACTCTTTCTGGCTCCAAAGATTAGCAGAAAGGTAATTCACGTTATTAAGGTAAAATTCAAAAAGGCTATAGTTATTATTATAATCTGTGCACTGAGCATACCCATTCTTCTGGTATGCCATTAATAATCAAAATTGGATTTCTTGCTTATTGTTGGAAGCAATGAAGTTTCAATAATAAGAATTATTAGTCGCCATGCCTGTGCTGCTGTTGAAGGACTCACTTTTGCTGTTCGTGGATGACTCGTAATGGTTCATAGCCCAATGATCCTTGTTTCCATGGTAGATAAAGCGTGAGGATTTTGATTACACGCACTGCCTTCGACCATCCAATGAGAACATCAGGTCCTCCATAGATTCTATGGACTCGTACAAACAAAGACCTAGCGTTTGCCCTCGCAGATTCTGTACTGGTGAGGTCATTGGGTGGCCATGACAACGGATGGCGCGGGCTACTTGATATGTTGTTTCCCGAGCTGCTCTGTTCTGCTGTAAAAGCTATGCTTTTATTGATAATTTTGCTTTGAATGGAATGACATGACAACTTGCTCTATCTCTGAAGCATCTAGAGGACCGCTTCTGCTTTCCATAATTTCCAATATGTCTTTTTTAGGTCTATGTCCTTTGAGTTCTGTGGAGACAAATGCCTAGTATGAATTTTGTTTTCATTGTACCAAAAAAAAAATTTAGTTTTCAAATTTCATAAGTAGAATAATCATCTAGTGCGTGTCTTTCAGCAGAAATACAATGTATATGGGGGACATGTATTTCAGAGACCTACTTTAGATTCTCTCGGTAGACGTTTCTCCCGAGGAATTTGCATATATTGGGATGGGTGTTTTGTAAGCAGCAGGTTAGCTTGTTGTGCAGCATGAAGTCCGTGAATTCTTGCTCTTACTTGAATAGCCATCAAGGCGTGCATGCCTCACGATGTAGCACTCGTTTGTTTCCTTACGAGATGGCCTCTCAGCAGTTCCTATATCTTCACTAGTCCTTTCAAAGCATGCAATGCTTTCCTCGCCTGATGAAATTGAAGTTTCAGATTTGAAAGCTGCCCCAATCTTAAATGTGACGGAGGGAGATGAAGAAAAGAACTTTTGCCAAATAGGAGCGAAAGGCTGCCTGAATCTTGGTTGCAGCAGCGCTTTGAATGTCTCTAGGAGCCTTTGATAGAGGAGAAGTTGAAAAACTCTATGGATCATCAGTATGCAAAAGCGATTGTATTTGGAGGTTCGCACGGTGGCTTGAATCAAAAGAAGCAGAAGTCTTGCCTTCGACTTTCTTCCAAAGCTCCATCGGCGCTTCGCTTTGGGACTTTGAGCAATGTAGTTATCCATGCAGGACTAGTCCGCTTTGTGTTTCTCTTCCTTTTTCCTCATAAGATGGTTTCTTATCCACTTGCTTGCCTTCTCCATTTCTTCTTGACTGCTTTCGCTAACGGAGGCCCAGAAAGTTAATGGTTGCTAGCCAACAAAATATCAGGATGAAACACACACACACACTTCTATGGACTGCAGATATATCGAGGACTAAGTCTGGTGGTTGTAGTCTATATTAAAGCTTTTGGTCTCCTTAGACTTGCATTATTAAATACTACAGTCTTCGATGAGGTCAGTTCAGGAATTGGGTGATTTTCCTGTAGTCAATCACTGGGGCTTTGCCCTGCAGAGCTTTAGCTTATAAAGCCACTTGCCACCCTTGTGGGGATTCTAGAATACAATTTGATTGAGCTTCCAATTCCACCCATTGCCTCAGCTGCACGCTGAGGAGCCGCATATTGTTTACCAGAGTTCATGAAATAACCCCCAAAAATAAAACATTGGGTTAAATGATCTTCTTTGTTTACTCATACAAGGCAGGACCGCCCAACGTGCTTATAAATCTGGGACGGGGACTCAAGGGCCGTCATGGCAAGCACTCGTCAGTTGCTTCAACAAATCACTAGGTCAGCTGCATCTTATTAATAAAGGTTATGGCATCCAACAACTTAATACACAACTGAAGTTTTTTTTTAAAGAAATAATCAAAGTTCCATGGTAACATTTCGCTTCAGTTTATAAAACTGATAACTTCAATTTCTTCGTTTTCTCTGGGTGTGTTTCTCTAAGGTTGCACCTCTATCGAAATCTGTTTCCCTTCTCTTACGCCTGTCCACATCATATAACAGACGCTCTTCATCTTCCATTTTCCATCCGCAGCTTGTCCAGGATGTCGTCCCTCCTAATTCAACGGAATTTTCCCCCCATTATCACGAAAAGCGTCACATAGCAGAGCTCTGAGACTGATGCTAATGATTTCAGAATTGATTTTATCATGTCCGTGTGAAAGGAGAAGAAAAAACTGATCAGATGGTTCCTATCCTCCAGAAGCTATTACCAAACACGATCCAAATACTGGTATATAATGATGTTGATGTCATCTCTTCCGTTGGAAAACGCTTTTGCCTCTAATCTTTAGTCAAGAAGGATTTGAAGCGTAAAGTTAAAAGAAAAAAAAGGAATAGAAGGAAATGGTCTCAAATGGAGGATCATGTCACTGGTTTGTTTGTTCAGAACTCAAATGTAGATCGCAGTTTCCCTTACATGTGCTTACCTGCACGTACTGTTTGATCAATCACACCAATTCTCGGCCGCCTTTTATCTATCTATTTGTTGTTGTTAATTATTTGCGAAAGCCCCATGTGTTTGTTTGTGTGGGGTTCGTGGGGCGTTCTGGCCGTGCTTCTCTTATTTCTGCCACATGTGAAAGCCATCATAGGGAATATACTCTTTATACAGGGCGCTTCAATGCAAGGACAAGGCCACAAGTACTGACAAGTGCATGAGCTTAACTGTTGCAGATAAGGCTTTGCGAAGTAGTAAACGTGTGTTTGAGAATCTGTCGGAAGAAATGAGTTTACGAATTTCGATAAAAAATTAATAAGAATTTACATATTTCGATATGCTTTTTATAGATTTTAAAATAATTTTTATTTTGACTTGCATGCGCATAGAAAAATCTCCCAAACATGCACCGTACGTGGATAGGGGAACTCACGTTGTAATAACAACAGATAAAACAATGATTCGAATGCAGATCTGAGGAAGAAGAATGACTCTCCATTCATTCATTTCTTTTGTTGACCCCTAACTATCTTGTCGTTCTTCCCCAAAGCTTTGGATTCAGAATCACTTCCGTCAACGTTATATTCATTGATCTCATAGGGTTCATCAGAATACATCGAATAGAGTACAAAAAGGAAAATAAATGCCAGATCTGAAACAAGGACCTATTTCGCTCGTCTGAGATTTAATTGCCAGAAGCTCGAAATCATCACGAGACTGGGAACAGGAAACAAATAAAAATCCAAATTACAAATAGAAATCACCTGAAGTAAAATCACTTCCCCAGCTGATATTTAAATAAACCGAAACAAAACTCCTATCTCCTTTGTTTGTTTGTTGCTTTTCAGTCTTTGCCTTCTTTTGGGCTCACAATCTTTCTTTTTTGGTGAATGGGGCTCACAATCTTTTATTTCCTGTAGTTTGCTGCTGTCTCCATCTCTTGCATCTAACTACGCTTCCGCTATTACCTATCATCAATGGGTTCAACTGGTGAAGGGATTGGGCTAGTATTCTCACCTAAAAGGGAGAGGGTTCGATCCTGGGGAGTGCCACCTTTTTGTGGCTCCAGTCGTGGCGCTTGGAGAGGCATCACCACAGCTTAGTGAAGTTGGGTTGACCTACCTGTGTCGCCAAAACTAAAGGGCTTGCTTGGCATGCTCCAGTGCCCGCAGGGATAAGCCACAGTGGATCATGAGTTAGGTGCCATGCCCTTGGATCGTGGGTGAGCCCTACCCCTTTCCTAAAATTTATGTATAAAAAAAACTACGCTTCTGTTATTTATTTCTTGATAATAATGCTCATATCTCACTCTCTATCTTATCAGTAGGATGGGAAAATGGGTTGAGCAAGCTGCTCCTAACGGGTTCGAGTTGGCGAAATGCTAGCCCGCCCCGCTCAACTTGCCTTTTTAATTTTTTTAAAAAACACATATTTATATTTTTTACATTAAACTCTATTTTTAAATAAATTATTGATAAATTATTGATAAATTGAAAAGAGAATCATGTAAATATGGTATCTCATAGAAACTTAATAAAAAAGGAAAAAAGAAATTTATTTTTATTTTTTTAAAAAAATTGGCAGGCTATGGGTTGCAGTTTTGTAACTAGCCCGCCATAACTTGCAACACGTGGTTGGCCCGCATTCCCATTCCTACTTATCAGTTACTTTTATAAATTTATAAAATTTTTGAAGCATTTATTGGTTCACTTCAAAAAAGGAATATGCTCTCCAACATTGTGAAAATAAAAAAATACCTCTTAAATTCAAAAATCTCCAACATTGTGAAAATCCTGTGAATAAGCAAAATGCTATATAAGGGAGAATGCAAGAATCTTTCATTTCCATTTGGTCGTTTTTAGAAGGGAAATTTACTGTACAGTCCCACATAAGGGACTTATTTATCAAATGGTCCCAAGTTTTAAAATATTTATCAAATGGTCCCAAAGGTGTTGTCAATACAGCGCATGGTGTTGTCAATGCAGCGCATGGTGTTGTCACGTGACAACCCTTGACAACACCATGAGCTAAATTGACAACACCTCTGGGACCATTTGATAAATAT
>JANTPZ010122000.1:0-56558 GCA_025593235.1 Vachellia pachyceras | reverse complement strand
CCCAACAACAATTCAGCCCGGGGCTTTGACGTGGTTGATAGAATCAAGGCCTCCATTGAAAACTCATGCCCTGGTGTGGTGTCTTGTGCCGATATTCTAGCCCTCGCAGCCGAAGCCTCTGTGTCTCTGGTAAACTATATATATATATATATATTCATCCTTCACGTTCTGATAAATATTTGGTCATGTGTCTCTGTATCCTTATGATATTTGCAGGCAGGGGGTCCTTCGTGGAACGTACTGCTTGGGAGACGAGACGGTGTGATAGCAAATCAGAGTGGTGCCAATACCGCAATTCCCACCCCATTTGATAGCCTCGCTAATATCACCGCAAAGTTTGCCGCTGTTGGCTTAAACACAAACGATGTCGTTGCATTGTCTGGTAATCCTCATCCCCCATTCATTGCCAGCTTCGAGATATATATATATATATATATGATAGATGAGTGAAAGAAAATGAAACGGGTTTAATTTGAAGGTGCGCACACGTTTGGTCGAGCACAGTGTCGATTTTTCAGCAACAGGCTATTCAACTTCAGCGGAACGGGAAGGCCTGATCCTACTCTGAACGCAACCTATTTGGCGACTTTACAGCAGAATTGTCCTCAGAATGGAAGTGGAACAACTCTGAACAATCTGGACCCTTCTTCTCCGAACACTTTTGACAACGGCTACTTCGCTAATCTTGTTACCAATCGTGGTCTTCTTCAGTCCGACCAGGAGCTCTTCTCCACGAACGGTTCTTTCACCATTTCCATTGTGAACAGCTTTGCCGGCAACCAAACTGCTTTCTTCCTCGCCTTTGCTCAGTCCATGATCAATATGGGCAACATTAGCCCCTTAACGGGAACTCAGGGAGAAATCAGATCCGATTGTAAGAAAGTCAACGGAAGCTGATGCATCCACTCAAACCACTATTTGACTACTCCATGGCTTCTTCCCTTCACTCTTATTTGATGTACACGTCGTGCCTTCTAGGTATCTGTGGGGCTTGATTCCTAAGTTATGCAGACTCCTTGAATAAAATATTCTTCGTATAAAAATGAAAGATGCAGACTCCTGCAGATTCGTTTTGTTGGCCAGAAATGGTTGTTTGTGAGAATTATTGATTCCATCTGAATCTGATGCTTGTCTTCATTATAACGTGAATCTGGTTGCAGTGTGTAGGATTCAGTCACCACTGCCTCAGCAGTTTCGATATCCCTCGATTTGTTTTAGTCGCAATTTTAATTCTTAATCATTTAAAGGAAAAAAATAAAGTTTGTCTTATTTACTAGTGAACAAAAAAATGCTATTCAAAACTCATTGTTTCATTTAATAATTAAATGTTGATGTAAACAAGTAGAAAGACAGAGTGGATAGGAATTGAGATGATTGCTGATAAATGAGAGGAGCGTTTGTGACTTTTTATATGCATCTCAACGAAGATTATATTGTAAAGGTCCTGAGAGGAACGCAAATAATACTCAGGTTTCATCAAGACATTTGGTGTCTAGGAACACTTTTTTATCCTTTTTTTTAATGTTACATACAAATCAAAAGAAAACTAATATCACGTACTTATCTCAACTTGTGTAAAATTATTTTTTCAATAAATTTACAAACGGGCACAAAGTTTTCTCCCAAGGCTACTTTTCTGGCTGTACAATGCATTGGGCCACTGTATAATTTACGTAAAAAAAATTAAGACGTGAGTATTAGAAGCCTCTCCCCACCGAAATCTAAATTCCAAGGCTTTCTCTGAATTTTATAACTCAATTATATATACTAAATTTTCGTTCTAAAACCAATAAATCATATTTTAAAAATGGAAAAAAAAAATTGTATACAGTTAAAGATCTGCCGAACAGTACAGAAGGAAGGGCAAGATTTTTATGATTTGTGGAAAAGGGGTCGCAAGTAGCCAAATAGCTTGCCAATTTGCAAACTAGTTGGTCCAAAGTCCGAACCTCTATGATTATTATGAGAGGCCCCCATCCCACCAATATTTTAAAGGTGATTCTCCGTGACTCACTGCGTGCCTCTGATTCTGCTTAGAGCTAAACCAGAGCCACTCGACACACACTTCATCATGGCCGTTCATCTCAATCCGTTGGGTGAGATCATACGCGTTCCCTCCTTAGCTTCTGCTTCCCCTACCTCCCCGAGGCCCCCCTATCCGGCACGGTGCTGACTTTTCTTTCATTTTAGTTTTTCAACACCCATCTTCTAAACCCTCTTTCTCTTTCTCTCTTCCCTCATTAGCTATCATCGCAGAGCCAAGGAGACCCACAATGCTCGCCTCTGATCGGACCTAGCTCGACTGAGGTCTCCCCTCTCCTCCACTTCTCTCCATTGGACTTGTTTCGAGCTGATCTTCAACGCCACCCTTCTCGAGTCACAGCCCAGGTTTTATATGTCCCTACCAATTTTTGTATCCGCCCTCTTTTCTCTACCCAACAATAAAGTCTTTCTCTTGTCTCTCAATTCATCTGTTATACCTTAACCCGTTTTCGCGAAACCCATTTAGGTTACTGTTCCACGTAGCTTCATTTCCCTTTCGAAGATTTTATCCGATGGCCTCTTAATGCGAGTTTCCTGTAATTGAGTTGAATTCGAGCGATTGGGAGTTGGTTTTATTTCGATTGCGGTCAACCTTGGGCATTGGATCTGAGTTCGTCCGTGTTTGTGTGGAAGCTAGGGTTTTTGACCAACCATGTTGCACATTTGTGCTATTCTCATTCCTGATTGTTCAATTCTGTCACCAATTGAGGGTTTTTCCGACCTTTTCTTTTTTCCCTTTCCCCCAATTTGTAATTTGCAATAAAGTGGAGGTTTTGTAATTTAATTCTCTTTGCTTAGAAATTTCTCTGGTGGCTTCATTTCGTTATCTTCCTGACACTGCTTTGTCAGAATTCGTAATCAAGTAAGCTTTTTTAAATCTTGGTCCTTGAAACTGTAATGGGGGAAGAGACATCGGACGCGATGAACCTTGATTTGAATCTGGGTCCTGATCCCGAGCCACCAGCTGGCTCCATAACCAATGAATCCGTGAGCTTAGATGATTGGATTGAAGAGCATAGGTTTAGCGAAGCGGTTAGACATAGGACTCGACACTGGAGATGGCCGCATCTTCACATTAATCCTCCTGAACCCCATCGTAGCTTTTTTATTTCACCTGAGGCACATCGGGGTATTCTTATTGCGCCGGAAGCCCAAGCTATTTCGATGCGATTGAACCATTTGTTGGCCAACCCTGGCAATGGAAGTGCGTTACAGGCTGGGGAAGGTAGCGTGGCAGCTGAAGAAAGAACAGAAGTGGCACCAAAAGCATGTGAAACAAACAATGGTGTTACAGAGGATGAAGCATCAGATGAGAAGGATGATGTTGAAAAGGGTAGTGGCAATGATGGGAGCTTTTTTGATTGCAATATCTGTTTGGACCTGGCTAGAGATCCTGTTGTGACTTGCTGTGGTCATTTGTTTTGTTGGCCATGCCTCTATCGATGGCTACATGTCCATTCAGATGCTAAGGAATGTCCAGTTTGCAAGGGAGAGGTGACATTTAAAAATGTTACACCAATATATGGTCGTGGAAACAATGTCCGTGAACCTGAGGAAGATCCTACTCTTAAAGTCCCTCTTAGACCCCATGCTAGGCGTGTCGAAAGTCTGAGACAGACCATTCATCGAAATGCATTTGCATTCCCAGTGGAAGAGATGATTCGGCGTCTTGGAAGTAGATTCGATCTATCACGAGATGTAGGCCAGCAACACGAGCCTGACAATTCCCGGGAAGCGGCTGACAGAACCACTACCTTGTTAAACAGATTTTTGACGTCTCGAGCATTACGGAGAGAGCATGTTCATGTGGCAACTGCAGATGATGTAGTGGACTCAACTCAGAACAACATTGGTGGCCCTGAGGTAGGGGATAGCCGCAGTTTTCAATCCCTTTTACTTCGAAGTACACAGGCACATAGAACAACACTTTCTTCTCTTTCATCAGCTCTGAGTTCTGCTGAGAGATTTGTTGAGGCATATATTCGTAGCCATTCCATAGGTAGAAACCAGGAGCAGCCTCCACCAGTTGATGATAGAGATTCCTTTTCAAGTGTTGCTGCTGTTATACACTCAGAGAGTCAAGTAGACACTGCTGTAGAAATTGATTCCATGGTATCCCTGTCAACATCCTCTTCCAGGAGGCGAAATGATGCGTCTCGGGTTTCCGATGTGGATAGTGGAGATTCTCGGGCTCCCAGGCGAAGACGTTTGAACTGATAAATAATCTTTTTGATCGTTAATATCTTTCCTGTAGTGCACAAATTTATTATATTCCCACAGCTATGTAAGTGCTAATTGCCTTTATATGACTTTATATTAATGAAGTATTCTCCTTTTACTTCTACCCTGGATAGTTGTAAGATGGTTTTAGAAGCTTCAGAATTGTCACTTATCCCTGTTTAATGATTGAACTTTTGAGAGTCAATCATCTTTGGTTTGTCGGGCGAATTAGATTATGCAATTAAATGGCTATGGTACCTTTATATATATATATATATATAGTCGATAGGTCGAATATACAACACTGTATATTTATAACCAATAATATTCAATTTTCGGAATTTTTAATTTACCTGTTGTAAATTTTATTCAAATATTTAATAACAGGGCATGCTAATGTGCTCTCGGTGGAATGGTTTTGGTAAAGTTTCCATCTGTTGAGTCATAGGGAGTGAAAGCAATCTTATGATTATTTTGTGCCATTCCTAGTGAGGCTATACAGTTCTAAGCTTGTTTTGTTCTGTCCAAGCGAGCTCCTTATTGTTCTCATCACTCAAGTATTTGCTTAGTTTCACTATTCAGTCTCGAACAATTATGATAGAAAGTTCTCTTGAAGAATTTCCTTGGGATAATCACAACTCATTTCAAATACTCTTACCCTCATGACCGATAATGTGCCTTGTTTGTATCGGAAGGATTTCTTCTTGAAACTATAATCTAAATGTTTGTTTATATTAAGCCTTCGGGAATACCTTTTTTCTTCACCGGGGCGCAGATATTGGATCATTAGGCTTAAGCGTTAAAATTTTTTATGACCTGCATATTTGACAGTTCCGTGTGTTCTTGATGCCCAAAAAAGATGTGCTGGTATTTTCATCCTAATGTATGAGTTCTTGGTCTTCGATTTCGTGTTCTTAAGCTTGACTGGAATCTATCTTCAATTTCATTTTCTTAAGCTTAATCGGGCTATCTGAAGTATTTAAAGAACTCAGCGGTTTATGTAGCTGTGTTGCTTTGAGCTGATACGGTACAGTTCTGCCAAAATTTCTGAAAGATGACACATGAGAGGCCAAAGTAATGAACGTTGCATGGGGGAAGGTTCTTAAAAGGAATTGGAGGGTAAAAAACAAGAAGTATGGAAATAAGCTACAAGAATAGTCTTGGCATGTGTAAAAACAAGAAAGAAATGCGTGTAGGAATTGTTTGGTTGTAGCAAGTGTATAAATTAAGAGTAGAATGAAGTTTCCTACGTGTCGCCAGATAAAACACTCCCTCGGCTGCTTATTCAATATTCATTGTGGCAATCCCATCTCTCTCTCAATTACTCTTCTTCACCAATTTCACACCATTCCCCAGAAATAAACTTGCCTGTGGTGAGAGAAAATATGAGCAAACGGACTGGCCAAGATCCAATCGCACTAACCACTAGTATGACACTCGGAGCAATGAAGTGAAAAGTGGTTTACCGTCCATGTTGGGTTTACTAGTATGACCCTCTGGCATTTCTAGATCTGATCTTCGATTGGATAGGCTCGAGGATGTGAATGCGTTTAGTTGAACCTGTTCAACACAACAAAAATTGGTCTATCCATGAATTTTTGTTTTGCGTTTCATCCTTTTGCTCTTTCTCATCTGGACCTCCTAATTCTGCTGCCGCGCTTGAAATAAATTGGGCTCAGTCCTATCATCTGGGCGGTCATGTAGATATTACCTGAAGAGGAATCTCGTCTTGGGTCAGCCGCCATCCTCTGTTCAAATCCAATCAACCAATCTCGTCTTAATTCAAAACGGCGGAATTTGCCATTCCCTTTATGGTGAGTTTGATTGTAAACTGCCTAACAGGTTTGCAAATCAATATCTGCATTGCATGTTGCAATACATGCATTGCATCATACCATTTTAAGGAATCTCTTTGTTGACCGCATATTCCGTAAGGTTACTTGGAAGCTAAAGGTATATGATGGCATTTCGGGCTAGCGCGATGAGTCAGTTGCTTGCTATACCATCTCTGATTTTATTTTCCAGCAGGTTGATGGAATACGTCGGATATTATAATTCACCCAAAACCCCCCGGGAAGAAATGCTGCAAGGTTAAATTGTTGTATAAGATGTAACTTTCAAGCTATGGCTTGCGGTTAAAGGGGAAAAAACTTCACCCGAAACAATGTCCACACAAATTAGGCCTGTTGATAAGCTTAACACTCATGGGCCTCAGAGTAATAGACCCAAGTTACTAGCAACACATTTGTCTCTCATTGTCCACATTGCATTACTCGATTTTCCTTCCCAGTATTTGCATGTGTCACTGTCATGGCATCTAGGGTTCTGTACCCTAACTATATCAGGATTGTAATCACATGGGCCCAGTGTGCCTATTATCACAACCATCAATCAATATTTCCTAAAACTTATCCAACAATGGCTCATAATTCTTCGCCTTCCACCGATCACATGTCTGTTTTTCTTCTCCACCCATCAGGTAGTACTCCGTACTGTTTGTAAATGGAATCTACAGAGGCAACACATTTTCTATAATCAACTTTGTAACGGCAGAGCTTAATCTTCCAACTTTTACTGCTCACCCTCTCTTGTTTATATTCCTTGCCAGCAGCTGATTCATTTTCCGTAATTTTCAAGCATCTTTCACCTAAAACAGTCAAACTGGTTCCATTCGTGGCTTATTAAATCCTAATGCTCAGGACGGACATTCCTTTTTCACTATGTTGACGTATATCTCTGTGAAAGTGAACCATATTTGTGGAGGCTGATGCTTGGACTGAATCCGTAATTTATCAAGTTCCCTCTGTAACGATGTTCCTCCCCAAGCATTCTAGCTCTATCAGTTAGAGAGAGGCACTCATTTGTTATAGCCCCAAAAGGACTAGTTCCCGCAATATCATAGAACCAGAAATTCTAATTAGAATTAGGAAGCAATATGGCCCACCATTTTCATCAGTATATATGGAGCTCCTCCACCTGATTAACGCCCAGGCTGAAGCTCAAAATCAAGGACGTCACAGATTAGCAAGACAAGACTGCCAGTCCAGTGAAAGGTGGAGTCTGAAGGTTGTAATGATGATAATGATGATGAAGAAATTGCCTTGGTGATGATTATTTATTCTCTATAATTAAAGGCACGTTCAAGTATGGGAATGAGTGTGATAAAAGGAGCGGGGAACAAAGTGATAAAGGGAAAGGAAAGGGGCATGATTGGAGTTGGACATAAACACAGACACAGAAAACAGTCTTTTGGAAGGCATTTCATCTTATTCCGTTGTCTGTGGTTAACACTCATGACTGAAACACAATCCATACTCATCGTGCTAACCAAACATCGTCTCCTTCCTTCCTTTCATCATGCATGCCTGTACGTAATTGAAAAGCAACATTCTTATTTTCCTTTTGATTTATTATATGTGTCATGATTATCTTTCCAGACAGTTCTTAATTATTGCCTCTTAGTCATTATCGTTATCATTGTGGTGCATGAAAATTCAGGAATTATGCATGCCCGCTGTTCAGAAATAAAGACTTTGCTCATTTGACCATCACTTCGTCGTGATTCAGGATATATATATGTATATATATAAGCACATACCAACATTTGAGAGCTTCTGGTCAATCCCCGTTGAGGAAAAACAACTTTAATCTGTCTCTGGTCAAAATAAGCTTTAGACATCCTCTTTCATTCACTCGCTCATTCCCCGAAAATCATGCTTGAGATTGAAGGAAACATCATGACAGCAGGTTTCTTTCTTGTTGAGAATCTGTGAGCGCATCCTATTAATTATCTGAACATCAATGAAATGAATTGAACCATTGAAGTCACATAGCACCCCCAACCATGAATTGTCGTAACTCCTCAACAGCATCTCCCACAAGTTACGAGGGAATAAGTTCTTGATGTAATCACATAAGCCTCGTAATTGGTGGCTGTCACTCCCAAAACTCATGCCGTAGCTAAAATAAGTATAATAGGCTCTTCACATTGTGTTGAGGCATCGAGCAAGAATGAGAAATATTCTATGACTCGCTCTCTATCTCAAAATGAGAGTCTTCTCTCTTTCAGCTTCTGATCGATCAGCCAATTGATGATGACGGGGAAGGCGAATTCTGGTATTTGTTTGGGACTAAGCATGAGAAAATAATTAAAAAAAATCAATATTATCAGCCACCGGTCGCTGCTAATGCTTATAATGCAACCATTGATTGGCTACCAACGATCAGGTCCATCGTTATATTTGACATAAGAAGACGTGACTGTTTGCCTTTTCTGTGTGGAATAATTTGATGACTAGCTAGTTGTGATCATATCAGAATGCTATCAGGTGCGCATATACATACAGGCAAATTTTGTTATTGATTAGAAGCATTTTGCATGTATATATATACCAGGAGAAACTTTGCGTTGGATGTGATAACACTAAGCATTCATGATAACGTGGCAGAGCAAATTGAGTTTTGAGAATTAATGGGTAGTTTGATAGAAGACAATAGAACAGGAGAAGAAACGGCAGGTAAGCGCAGAATCATGATATGATATGATATGAACAGCTAGCGAAGGGTAGATAAATATTCGGGGGTATCTTGTCCCATACTTTGGCAACATTACACACAGCTAGATTAATGATTCATGACAAATACCGTAAAGTAAAGTAATGAGAGGGAGAGAGATAGGTGTAAGTGTGATATTGGATGTATTTGGGAACTCCGTTGGGAGAAAGAAGCTTACAGATTTCAAGGTATTTTGCGGATTTCGAGAAGATTTTACGGATTTCAAGATGGTTTTTATAGATTTTAAGATGGTTTTGTTTCGACTTACATGTACCATTGGAAAAAGAGTGTTCCCAAGCAATCACATGGGAAGCAAAAAGATCATGGTTTGTGGATGATTGCCCGGCGAGATGTGCTATATGCGGGGTCGGTGTATATATATACTCTACCAGTACATGTGGGCTTCATCGTCACGAGGAGGCGCAGTACAGATGAAACAATTATTCGACCGGGGGGGTCAATTAATGCAAAGTATACCAATGCACAAATAGGGTCTGTGAGGGAGTAAGTGAATAATTGTAGGTAGAGAGCCCCAGCCATGAAGCTGAAAGAGTCACTGATAGTGAATTAGTGATCATCATTGAGGGGTGCATTAAAAGGAGGAGGAGGAGGAGGAGGAGTGACGACAGTGATGGGGTCTTGGTTGGGCGCATATATAAAATATTACATATACAGAGATGTGAAATAAAAGAAGAAAAGAAATGGAGGTGGCCGTGGGTGGAAGAGGGGCTTGGCTGGCTGTAGGCTTAATTGCATTGACATGGTGATTGATGCAAATGGAGATAGAACTGCTCCCGCTCCGCGTATTTACCCGGTAAATCAAAGTCAGAACTGGAGGAGAAGTGACTGACGCCAGAGCATGCAAATCACCAAGTTTAAATAATGGTGGAAGGAACCTCGTGCAGCTGGTTGCAGAACAGGAAGACGCGTCCTTCTGAGTTGTACGAGGGACAAGATAATAATGTGAACACTGCACCATACAGTAGACCTATTTAGTTAGTCCGAAGTAAAATTCCTCTAAAATATTTACTTTAAAATCTGTGTCCGTTCTCCAACGGGTTATCTAAACAAGTTCAGTAGATAGTTTGAGAGGGGAATAATGATGATAATAATAATAATAATGGAGGGTGTGATGATCGTAAATAAGCGAGGTATACATACATGGTAGTGATTAAGGAGGAGTACCCAGAGAGTGCTTTATGTTTGAATTTTGTGAAGGATGAAATGCATGGCGGATGGATCCGACATACATTGATTTTGGCGAGCCCATCCGTCACGTCAAGCCTTCCTCAGCGTGAGAAGAGAAGCTAATCATTAGCCCCGCACGCCTTCCTCACGTGACTCTCCTCACCATGGCCCAACGGCAGGAGAATCGTAACAATCCTGGCGGCCACAGGGGTATTTTCACGTGGAGTGATTTTTCTTTTTAAAAAAAGAATTTAGGACATAATAATGTGATGAGTTAGTGATAATAAAAGTGAATTTTGATGGGAAAGAAAATTTATTTGGATAAATATTTGGATAAAATATTTTGAAATAAAAAGGAAAACAGATTACATGCTCCAGGGTGGGGGAGAGGAAGGGGTGGGGCATTTTGGGGAAAGCAGGGGTGGGCAATAATTAAGGAGTGGGCCCAGACAATAATGGAAACAGAGCAGCAGCATATCATTAAAGCCTGCACGGCTTCAATTATTGCTGTGATCCCAATAGCATGACATTTCTGACCTCTCCTCACTTCCCCTTCCCTTCCTCCTCCCTACCCCCACGCCTCCCCTTGTGGCCCCTCCTCCACTCACACCCCTTTCCATATATCCCATCCCACTCTTTCCCCTTTTGTCTTATTCTTTTATTCTATTTACTAACTTCTACCTCTCATTCGTACAAATGTAAGTTGAATTTTTTTAAAAAAAATTAAATATATTATTTTAAATCATTTATATTTATCATTATTTCAAACTAATTACAGCATGAAAATACAATTTACTAATATACATAAATAAATATATTTAAGTAATATAGTGTCACTACTTAGTGAAAAAGCCACTTGATTTTTATTGAGAACATTAGAAACATAAATACATCATTTGAAAATATTATTTATGTGTATTATTGGATTACTTTATAAGTCAGATAAATCAGTGAGAAGAAAAGTGATAAATATAATTACCTTTAAATGATGTATTTAGTTTCGATAATCTCTTAAAAAGTTCACATGCTTTTATGTTAAGGACATAGGTCATAATTTAGTTTATTAACCATCATAGAAAAAGTTAAATGGCTATTATATTAATGCGGGGTGTTATTAACTCTATTTTAAAACTTCACAATTTTCAAAATTCATCTATGTTTAATATACATCACACTCCATCAAAATAAAATCTACATGGTCACAGAAATGAGAATAAAATTACACGTTCATGTACAAAAAAAAAAATTAATGATATGACGATGAAAAAATATCTTTTTACCTTGTGAATATGAGAAGATGAGTAAATCACTGTATGGAGGGTCATTAAAAAACATTTAACCTCAAATCTTTCCCTGCGCATTAAATTATGGTAGGTTAATACGTGGTAACATCCAATAACATCCCACCAATACACACATTTGTGTATACAGAAGTTCTTCCAGAGGGTTCTAATGGTCTAGATCTTTACATGCCCTGTGGATGAAAAAGGGTTGTTATTCACTATATGTGTAAGAATTTTGTAGCAGTACCGATTCTCAAAGAATTACAAGATGCAGCTAAAGTTAGTTGAATTAGCAAATACATTTTTTAAAATCCAATTGGAGTGTTTGGGAACACTTTTTTTTCTTTTTTCTTTTCACATTGCATACAGTTGAGATAAATATTATTCGTCCAGATTTACGTAATTTATAAACCAAAGTGCTGATTGCTTGGAGACGCGGCCACGCTTGGTCTCATTGGATGCTCCCTCGTGATCATGCAGTCAGCCGCTTGAAAAGCTTCAAAAGAACCTTTCCCTTTTATCTTCTTCTTCCTCTTCTTAGTTACTTCGTTTACAGCACCCTCTCCTCTATCATACAACTCTCCAACCAAAAGCAATGCCCAATCCCAGAAACCTGGTCGGCCTGTCTCCCCCACTTCTAATAATATCAACTCTTTAAAGCGATAGCCTTTACCCTCACCATTCTGCTAATCATCGGACCCATCCCTCCCAATCATTTTTTTCCCACTTCCTTTATTCTATTTCCCACGTCATGCTTGCTTGTTTTTTCCACTTTCATGAAAACGATAAGACACCAGATTTTCCCGTTCACAGTGGAAGCTGAAATCTGCGGAGTTAAAAAAAGCAGCAGTGCCGCGATTGGCCGGATGGTGGCGGTCTTAGGTGGAAGCTACCACACAAACGACACAGTCACTTCGTTTTGAATTAATCTCACTCAGTCGTCCGAAACAACACCACAAGCTTTTGGTTTGACTGTTGGTTTAACAACCCATGAGGACTATGCAACGTACGCAAGGTAGTGGGTAAGTGGCAGCAGATGATCGTAGAAGAGAAAATTAGGTTGTGGGATGGCACATGAGATTTGGCAGCATGAACAAATCGTGGCCTTTGATGAAGACGTCTTGATTGTATGGTGATATATGCATGATGGGCGGGGAAGGACCATAATGATGAGAGTAACATATGGAGTATCAAAAGCAGCAGCATGGATAAGAGTAAGGATCCATGACCCGTTTGGTTCATTGAAATTCATGGAATGAAAATAAAAAACATGCAATTTCCATCGGTGATGGAGGTTTGGTTGGTGGGAGAGATGGAACTGATTTTCAGATGGAAGTTGATTTTCTTTTAAACTTTGAAAGATTGATTCCCACCATTTTTTGCAGGAAACGATATTAATTTATAAGTGGAAAAATCTAAAAGATACATTTATTCATATCTTGATCATTGTTCTTCTTGTTTTGGCGGCCAATGTATTTTTGCCATGTCCATCGGTGTTGTGAGGCAGCCGATAATAGCATTGTTTTGCTCTTCCCTAGATAAATGCACCAGGAAAGTTGTTTCTCCACTACAAGAACGAACCATGAGAAAGAGAAGATGAACTAAAGTAGATTTAGAGTACTGTTTTCAATTTGATCAAAAAATAGGAGTAAACAGAGTTTTTTTAGACTTTGACTATATGCACGTCATAGATAACTCATAGTTAAGACGTGTGATGTTTAGAAATTTTGATTTTAACTATATGCATGCTATGAGTGATTCATGGTTACAATGTATAATGTTTAAAAGATGTGGTTTCAACGCCTTTCATCAAACAAAAAAACATTGTAGTTCAGACTTGTGCAGTTGCATGCTACAACATATCAGTAAGAGGTAGTTAACTATATAATTTTTGTTTTCCTTGAATTTCTCCTTTAATAGCAACGTCATTTACATGTGTGACGTTGTGGTTAATATTATGTGTGGTTTGGGTTCTACGTATTGGGGTTGAATATGAAGACGTATGGGCAAAAAGGGGCTGATGTAGAAGGCAAAACTCTTCTTGCGAGCACCGAGGAACCTGGACTTAGTTGGATGACAGGTTTTCTATCTTTGTAACGAGCTCTGTTGGGCTCTTCAATCTGGTTCCTCTAAAAAAAAAGTACTCTTGTTTCTGCATTTTTGAATATAGAAAGTATTGGGTGATGCATATTCTGATGTTTGTAACCTGTAACAGATCATGATCATAAACTACAAACTAACATACCCAAGTGGAATTGCCGCTGCGGTTATGATAAATATATGATCATAATTATTTTCAAAAAAATTAAAACACTTGAAAGTGGAGATTGTGATGATCACGGTTTGCATTTTTCTGGTCATAGCAAGCAACTACCAAACAGAGTAAGTAAGATAAAATAAAAGAGAGATTACTTAAACTCCTATAAATTATGAATGCCTTGTAACTATGATCTACCCGATTAACTAGCTTGTGGTTAGTTATATATATTGTTCGTATGAAATAATTATTTTTAACCATATGTAATTTATGGGTACGTGACAGTTAAGATAAATAGTTATTAAATCATGTGTAACAATAAGTTACCCATGATATGCATATGGCTAATTATATGCTCATCTATTAATGAGAGATTTTGTCAATGAAGAAATTAAAACAAAGAAGCAATCTTAATCTTTCCTGGGATTCCATGAACTATATATATAGTACAAGACCGATTTTATCTGTTAGACTCTCTCAAGCATTACTCAATGGCTTATGTGTAACTGGTCAGAGATAGAGAGGGAATTGGAGAAGCCATACCTTGAAGAGATCAAGCTCTGGTTCACTAAACATGTTCGCACTTTGCCTATTCATTATTAGCTTTTAATCCATGCCCAAGCTGTAAATTTCACCTACCTTCTAGCTTGAACCACCAAATTAATGCATGTATATGTATGTAATACAAATGACCACGAGAATCTCTTCATAACCTGTGTTAGACATGATAACAACAATCTGTTGATAGCCTGTGTTAAATTGAAAATATCAAGATTCAAGTTTTTAAATTTGGAATTTATTCAATTCGAGTCAAAGTCCATAAACCCAAGTTACAAAGGGTAGCTCAAATTTGGGCTGTGACCTCTTCAGCAGCAACTATGTTTAGTTTTATTTTCGATATATGTTTAGTATTTTGATAATATATATTTCAAATCATATATCCGGTTGATGTAAAAACTTATTTCCTATGAGATTAGACTCATAAAGTGGTTCATAGATACTAAGAACAATCTTAAAGCATTTCATTGGGAGGATATATGAATTTTGAAACTTGGTGGTCAGATTTAACAATTCATCATTGACTTCTTCTCACTGTAGTTATCGTATCTTTTGTAACAAGGCAGTTTTGGGAATGATTTTTTTTTTCATTTGAAAGTAGACTTAAAAGATAGGATAAGTCGTTTATAAAATTTGAAGTTAAAATAGAGAAGGTACAACTATTTGAAGTTGACATAGTATTTGATTCATAAGCTAATTCGAATGAAAAGTTTCATCTTCAGCATCCAAATAAAGCTTTAAGATAAGTATTAAAATCTTTAACAGTCATTCGAATGAACTTAAAATTCATTCGAATGAAGAACCTTATTTTCAACATATTTGAATGAACTTCAGATATGGGCATTAAAACTTTTATATGTTATTCGAATGAATCAAAACCTTATTCGAAAGATATTCTTTATTTTCAAAGCTGAGTATTATATTTTTAAATATTTATTCGAATGAACCATATGTATAATTCAAATAATGTTCTCATATTTAATATATTCGAATTATCCTTCAAGATATGTATTCAAAAATTTAATATTAATTCGAATAAGATCAATCTGCATTCAAATGAAGAATTATTTTCAAAATACATTTTTTCAGAACTCGTTCGAGTGAAGTGCATGTTCATGTGAATATAATTTTCATCTTCTACATATTTAAATGACGTTTCAAGATGTGCATCATAATTTATATGCCATTCGGGTGAGATGAGGAAATATTTTTCAAGTACAATTTTCTATTAATATAATCCTCATATTCTATATATTCAAATAATGATTGAGGATGAGTATTAAAGTTAATACATGTCATTCGAATGAACAATGTCAATATATAAAAACAATTGATGGTAATATGATAAATTGACATAATTTTATTACATACTTTACCACTATTTTAATTCAATCAAACAAAAAATTTCCTGTCAAATCATTTTGTATTCCACTGTATACCAAACATTTCAGGTTAAAATTTTTTCCTTTCTCTTCCTTCCCATTTTCTTCCACTATTTTCTATATTCATTAATTCTTTGGTCAAAAGCGACCTCAAGACAAGAGCTCTCTATTTCTCTTTCTGCTGAATGCCGATGCATCATTTTCGCTTGCCCTATTATGCTTTCTGCACTTTTTTGTCTGGTAGAACAGAACCCCTCGCCCCCTTTCTGCAATTTGTGTCCTTCTTGTCACTATCCTACGCCCGCATTCCTCAATTCATGCCATTCTTTCCCAACCCTTTTCCTGCCTCCCTATGCGCCTATCTCCACTCTATCTACTTAATCTAATTAAACCCCTTCGATCCTTCATCTTGCTATCTCCTTTTCATCAATCACCAACACAACAGAATATCAAATGACAGAGACCATTCAACCCTCCTGAGTACGTTGTATTTAAAGTATGAACCAAACAAGACATGGTTCTGATACGTGGTCCCCCAAAATATTTAAGAACATGACAAATTTCAATTTCACCGCTTATTGGTGGAGGATTAACGTTAAGCTTGAGAGTTGAGGGTGGGAGGGCATTCAAAGAAGTACAAGTCACGTGCGTTTGTCAAAGGTGGAATTGTGTGGGTCAATGGTTGCTCCTAGAACGAGGTAAAGCGGAGGAGCAATAAAGAGCGGCTGTTGGAGGGGTAAGGGTTTCTGGCTTTCTGCAATCCCTCATTCTCAACTTCCCACTCTGTGCATCTCACTTGTTCACCACCTCCTCCGCTTTCCACCACCACAAAAGAACCTCTACTGTATGGAGCTGGCCTTGAGCTTAGGAGAAACACCCAGGCCCTTCTCCTTTCTTGACAGGCTCACCACCATGCCCCGCCAAGAGCCTCCCTTTTGCTCACCCCTCGCCGCTGGTTTCTCTCCTCAAACACGGAATCATCGTAGAGAAGCCGATGATGACACTCGGAGTTCATCCACTCCGCCTGTTCAGCTCCATCTTCTTCCCTTGACCCCGCTTCCTCTGAACCCTCCTCCACCTCCACGCCTTTCAATTCCCTGGCTTTCCCCTCCCTGTAATCTCCCCCTCCCTCTCATTTTCTCCTTCTGCTGCTTGTTTCGCTGACAATGTTGTTAAAGTTTTCGTTTTTTATTGATGGGTGCTCATCCCTTTTGTCTGAGTCTTGTAATATTTCGTGCAATGGCAGTGCGCGGCGAAGAGATTTCATCAGATAGAGTAGTGACTGCGAGGGGTCTGGATGTGAACAGTGCGCCGGCGGACGTAGATGACGCCGACGACGCCGCTGCACTCTCATCTCCCAACAGTGAGATCTCGTCGTTTCACATGGATTTCCGCGTCAGAAATAGTCATGGCAGCGGCGGTTACAAGAGAGAGAACGACTGCAACGCCGACAGACCCAGCGATGACGACGAAAACGGATCAACTCGCAAGAAGCTCCGATTGTCTAAGGAACAGTCTGCTTTCCTGGAAGAGAGTTTCAAAGAACAAGCGACGCTCAATCCCGTAAGTTTGGCTTTCCGGCTCTATGGCTTTCTCTCCCTCCCTCTGTGTTTCTCATCATTGACCTGTTACAATGGCAAATTTGTTTAACTCGTCTGCAGAAGCAGAAACTTGCTCTGGCGAAGCAGTTAAACCTTCGTCCTCGTCAAGTGGAAGTCTGGTACCAAAATAGACGGGCCAGGTAAATATATAGAAACTGACTTTCCTTTCATCCTTGTGTTCAGAATAAGAAAATTAAATCGATACGCTAACTATTTTTTGGCCGGTCCGTTAATATATTAAAAAAAGGACGAAATTGAAGCAGACGGAAGTAGATTGTGAGTATTTGAAGAGATGTTGCGACACGCTGACGGAGGAGAACAGGAGGCTACAGAAGGAGGTGCAAGAATTAAGGGCTTTAAAGACATCGCAGCCGTATTACATGCAGCTTCCGGCCACCACTCTCACCATGTGCCCCTCCTGTGAAAGGGTCGTTACCAAATCTTCGGCCGCCGGGACCACATCCACGGCGACGGCTACCGCCACTTGTACCAGCAGTGCTTCTCCAATCCCTGTAGCCTTGTCCCTTGGCAGAGGAATGCTTCCCTTCGCCAAAGCGCAGGCCCAGGCCCATCATAAGGCTTCGTGATCCAGTTCCAGCGGGACCCACTTTTAACGTTGGATTTGATTACATATCACAGATTTGGAACCAATATACAAAGGGCATGCACTCACCCCTGTTTTACGTTGTATATAGTTTTTTTTTGAAAAAATTACTCAGAGGTTTTAACCAACAGAATTAATCACAAAATAGTCATAAAGATTCACAAAATTATCATAAGGTTCTAAGAATAGATATTGAGGTTGTCATTAACAATTTTACTAGTTTTCATTAACCCTTGCATTTAAGATCTTATGGTAATTTTGTGAGTTTTTACGATCATTTGTTGTTAATTATTACTTGAGATCTCTGTGTAATTTTTCTTATTTTTTTGGTTACCTTCGTCCATTCTTCTTGTTTGCCCTAGCTCCTTGGCGGTGGAGTTATGAGTGATGTATGTATGGAACGATCTATTTTCCTCTTCACTGAGAAAAAACACCAATGTATATATATTTTTTTTTGGTTTGGTAGGTTTCACATGTTATGCTCATCGACCCATGGGTTTACGTGAAGAACTCTCCTGTCTTAAATTATTTTTGGTTTGCGATCAAATATGGAAAATGGGAAAGGAAAGATGATGGTTGCGATAATGAAGTGTGATGGGCAAAGTCGTAAAGAAAAAGGGAAAGGCTAGCGAATAGGGAAGTGTTTCTTCAGACTTTTGTTAGGTTGACATTTAAGGAGGGAGGTTTAAATGCAACAGCCAAACAGATGGGTGGCATCATAATTATGCGAATGCCAGCGATCTTTTACATATCAAACTTTACAATTCACGTCATAGATCGTGGGGGGTACCTTTTGCAGGTGGGGAACATAAGGGTATCCAATAAACTTAGAAGGTGGCACAAGGGAGCTATTTCTTTTGCCAACTGTAATTATGTCCTGTTTGGTCCAGGAAAGAGATTTTGGTGAAAGTGCAAATAAAAATAGATATGGAAGTTAATTTTAAGACATGTTTGGTAGGTAGCTAGGAGGACGATGTAAGTGAGATATAATCTTTATTAAAACGTGCATTTATAAAATGAAAATACCAGAATGTCCTTAACTCATCCATTGCCAATAATCGAAACCACCGTCCATAGCCTACATGTTACCACCGTAGCCAAAAACGCAAGCCACCACCGCCGTTGGAAGCGCAAGCCATCGAACACTTTTAACCCACCAAATGGGACCCAGCAAACCGGAGAAATTGAAATAAAAGATCACACATCAAGAATCGTAGATGGAGATCTGTCGCATGAACGACGATGGCTATGTGTGACAAATCTAGTAGGTAAGTTCATGAATTCGAACAAGTAGAGGATGCGATTTCGTCATGAGAAGGTTTGGATTGCTAATGGAGATCTATCACCAGAGGTCATCGATGACAGGGGCTTAAAGGTCGACGGAGGTTGAAGAGTCGACGGAGGCTAGTTGTTGATGGGAGGATGGGGCAAATGGTCAACATATTTAACTTCTATGGAACTGACCTCAATTCTTATGGTGGGGCTGAAAACTCACACTTCTCACATTTGATGGAAGTGACATTTTCATAAAAATGACTTTCATCTTACCAAACACTTCAATTTCTCACTTCCCAGCTCAATTTCAATTTTATATCCTCATTTCCATGCTACTAAACAGGGTATTTGGGGTAGAAATATAGTAGACATTTTAATAGGGATATATTGCCTAGCCGGTGAGGCTTAGCATATTTAACAAAAATATCAGACTTCAAACCTATTTATTTAAGGGAAATTTATTGTGAGGTCTCAAATAAAGAACTTAATTAAGGAATGGTCCCATTAATCAAAATATTTATCAAAATGTCCTATTGACAACATGAGGTGTTGTCAACACAACGTATGATATTGTCAATGTATATGATCTCATGTTGTCAATGGAACCTTTTGATAAATATTTTAATCAATATGACCATTCATTAAATAAGTTCATTATTTAGGCCTCCAAATAAATTTCCTTTTATTTAAAGGTATGCTTGTTTAAATACGTTGTTCTTTTCTTTTAAAAGCTTGGCATGTGGTATTTAAATAAGCTTAGAATCTATTTAAAAGTTTTCATTTGTAAAAATATGGGTTTAATTAGGCTTAAGGACATACGGGCTCATAAATAGTTAGGCCTAACTAAGGCTTTAAGACCCAATTGCTGCCTAGCTTATTTTCAACATCAACTGCATTATAAAAGGGTAAGTGGGAATCAAAGATCTAAACCTCGCTGAGAATACTCGACATATTCCCCAGGTAAAAGAAGGGTCAACTCGTGAGAATGCGTCCTACATGATCTTTATTTTCAGTGAATGTGAATATCATTTTCTACCGGATTGCTCACATTTAGTGGCAAACAGTGCTTTAAATAAGATTACCTTTAGCATAACATCCTATATTACCACCTAGACAATACTTAGTTAAATAATAGGCATCTTCTTAATGGAGACAATCATATTTGTAATGCAATATGACATTAAATATGGACACTTCTCTCAATGGATATTCGAACATTGATTTACTATATAATAAAAGATTAAACCATTTTCCTAGATTCAACCAAGTTAATTACAACCAGACCATATCAATTTTAGAAGAAATGTGAGGACATCACCACACAGATTAAAGAAATGCAGGAAGAGCTTCTTTATGGAGTTGCAATAGGTAACAGAGGAGGATTACCCTCCTTGAATGGGGCCGCTGGTATGATAAGCTAATCGCACAATCTTGTTTGGTAAAGTGTTTAGGAGAGCTAAAAGCACGTTCAACAATATTTTTTCGCAAAACGAGATAATCTCCTTCACATATTTACCTTGAATTATGTAAAAGTACTTCTCCACCGCGTTTCCAAACGGACCCATTATGTTCACAGTCGACATGGTCGGTATCAACAACAGCAACTGTTAACACATTGAACTGCCATAAATGAAGATTGGAAAAGGTACATCCCTTCTCTATAAGACAAGTCTCAAATATCTTTATGGACATCAATACATATCCAATAAAATCTACTATAAATCACACCATTCAATGATCATGAACGATGACAATTTTTTTTTGAAAAAAATTTATGTAACACATGCGCAGGTTGGCGTATTTAGTTGAAAGAATTAAAGGAGCGGCACATTGTTCAGCAAATTAAAAGTGGCTTAAAGAGCACGCTAGTCCGGTCAACAGAGGACTAAATAGTAAATACATACACATTTCCTCCAAGTCTAAATGTATTCAAAGGATGCATATATCCATGTAACACTGAACACTGATAACTGTTGACCTAAAAAATATACAACTAATATAGGGTTATACCCAGATAACACACACACACACACACTTGTCATCACCTGAGGGATGTTTCGGTTTTTAATCGTCCTAAATAAGCACCCAGAGCCATCTTAAAATGTTGAGATGAATAAAATGAATGGGTGCACAACCAAATCATCTGAAGAATATGGTTCAACATTAATCTGAATAAAGATTTGCAGTACAACTTACCCTTCAGGAGAGGAGGAAAACTCACCCAGGGGATTTACAATAGACAACTCCCAGCCTAGCTCTTTCCTTGATCAATAGGATCTTCTAGTAAAAAATAATATTATAGATCTTCAAGATACAATTCTCTTTGATTTTGTTTCCACTATAGCGTATTCACTTGAGCTTTCCAAATTTATATATACACTTCAAAAGGGGAAAAAATTGAATAAAGATTGTTTCTTTCCACCACGTAAAAGGATGGGCAAAAATAACGTATTGCCTTGAGCATTTGACCTTTCCTTTTTCTGTTTTTTCTTCAAAAGATCTTTGTTTGGCCAATTGGCCTTGCCTTAAGGTTGAAATCATTGAAAAGAAAAGTTCACCTATGGTCGGTTCTGCTGCTGATGCTGATTTCGATATTGTCTCAGAAGAAGCTCAGCATAAATAATCTCATTCCATGCATCAGGAACACCTGGAAGGCACCAATGACTGCAATCTTGGAACATATGTGGTGATCTCCTTTCTTCTAGCGATAGGTTTTGCTTCCTATACATCGAGGGATGCCCGTCCTTCCTGAAATCTGTCATTCTCGTCACATTTAGGTACGTCACATGGGTTTTCATATTCTTCAAAACCCTTTCCAACACCATCATTTTAGGTGGATATTCTCTCAAGTACTTTTCGTTCTTGATCGGCTCTGTTTCGTTGTCACATTGTCCTCCTGAATTCCATTGCCCACCACTGCACCGACATCAGGATCCATCATAGGTTTTGACAAATCAGTGCTGAAGTAAGACATTCACAATGGTCCTGAATTTATATCAAAATCGATCAGTAATTCAATGAGTTTACCTGAAATGAGAAGCAGAGTAGCCTCTGAAGAAGACCAAAGACTTGGATGGATTTATATGGGCATCAACCCATCTGCTCCAAGTTGTTATAGCTCTTCGAAATGCCTCCAGCACATTTAGTTCCTCATACACGTGACTACCTTCTTGGTAATAATCTTTCCTGGAATTTTCACGGGAAAATTTGTATTATTTCAGCGAGTTTTAGACTGAAAATATTGTCTCATCTGAATTGGGGAAGAGGAAGAAAACTGATAAAGAGATGAGACTAAATAGCAGCAACATGCGGTGAAGAGCAAACTAGAATGCACTGAATTACCCTCTGGAAGTTTTGTCATGGGTCCACCAGTGGCCAGTGTTGAAGATGATAATATCCGCATCTTTGTATTGATCAGAAGCCCTCGTAACTAAATCGAGACGAAGAGTTTGCTTCTTTGTTCCGTTCTTGTCTGTTACCTCCCATTCCCGAACTAAAAATGGCGCTACGAAAAACTCCACGGAGAATTTGTAATCCTACCCCACCATCGACACCCAAATAACAACATCAGTAAGACATTCATGGAATGGCACATGGAAAAACATATGCCTAAATCCAGAAAGAGAAACAAAAATCGAATAAAGGGAAACAAGCAGAAGAAATTAATACTTCGAATATGAAAGAATAGAAGGCTTCGCCTCGGAAGTGAACCCTGCCATTTGCTTCGTACACTTTTCTTTTATTTTTTGCAGAGTTCCTCAGTATGCATACAAGAGACTCCCACATGTTCCTATTGAGAGAATCGCCCACGAAAACCAGTCGCTTCCCTCTCAACAAGTCTAGCATTCGATGGCCATCCAACCTAAATGTGCGCACAATTGCTCTTCTCATCAAATTGAGATCCGAATGAAGAAACGCAACAATCTTACAAACTGACACTAGTACCAACTGACGAATCGAATCGCTAAGATCAAATGGAGAATGGACAAATCTTGTCCAGTACACAAACATTATGAAATTAATGCCTGAATACCTCCAACTAGGCATGTAATAACAGAATTCAGATAAAACCCAAAGCGACCGTTTCATTCGAAATAATGGACAAGGCTTTAAACTCATCAAGATTAACATACCTTGGGAGGGTGCAACCCTTAGGTTTCCACTTGTATTTCTGATAGTCTTTATCAGGCCTGCCATTCCGAATACATTTGAACTGTTCATCTACCAGATCGCAGGAATCATAAAGTGGGTAAGAATCATCCTTCACCCATTCTCCATCAAACATATCACAATTCATCAGAGATTCCATCGAGTCATCCTTCTGCCTCGTACTAGTCCCATTGCTCCGTTTCTTTGCCAGGGATGCCGTATAACCAGTCGACTTCTCGGGATCAGTCTTGACTGTCGAGTTAGATTTCAATGCAGAACTGATATTTTGAGCGGGGGTGGCTGCTGGGGCTTTTTGAGGAGGAGGGGAAATTGATATTTCAGGCGGCGGGGCAGCAACTGTAGTCCGATTAGCCTTCAGAGATGCACCTACATCAGAGTTTCCCGAAGTCTGCCCGTGAGATTGAACAACCGGTGGCTTCGCCGGCGAATCTGCTGTCAGATTGCTTAACATGGGAGGAGTTGAGCTAGAAATTATTGTGTGATTGAAGCTCGGAAGCGAATCGTCGGACGAATTCGCTGAGCTCAGAGTTTGGTTGAGGAGAGAGACTGGCTGGGATGAATCTTTTGAAGTGCCGGGAAACTGAGAAGTGAAGTTAGGAGATCTAGAAGTAAGGTTGGTTTGCGGGGCAGGAGTGGAGGGAGGAAGAGGGGAAGAGGTGGTGCGGGGAGAAAAGAAAGAGAAAAGGGAGGAGAGGTGAGGATTAGACGAAGGGGTGAAGATGTTGGTGAACCAGGGAGAGGAAGCATTGGGGGAAGGAGAGAAAGCGAGGAAAACGGTGAAAGCAACAAAAGCAAGCATGAAAGCGTAGGCAAGAGCCACCGTTTTTCTGGTCTTGAGGAGAGAGAGGAAGGTCTTGAAATCGGAGGGCGGGATTGCCCCACCAACTGGAAGGTACTTGGCGGAATCAGCCATGGAGGGCGAAGACTTTTGGAGAGTGTGGGGGGCTGAAGGCAACAACAGGGAATGGGAAGAGTATTGTGAGTGTCTCAAATGGGAAGTGAGAAAATGAGAGGAGGGACTGTCATGTCTTGCTCGGAGTACGGATGTGAATAAGAGAGAAGGAGAGGGAGGGAGATAACAGAAGCGAGATTGGAGGCGGAAGGAGGAGGGTGAGCTTGCTAGTTGTTACTGCATGAATGGAATTAGAAGCCAAAATAACAGGGTTTAGTGAAAAGATGGCTTACATCGGCCTCGTTAATAAGGTTTAATCATACGCTAGCAGCAGCGAAAATGCCGTATAATCATTCGGTAATTTTCACGTTCAAATGATAGAAAATATAAACTGCACGTATTATTTGAGACTAGGTTGTTGCCAGTAAGAGTATTATTTTTATTATTTAATATTTCATTGTGCAATGAATGAATCAGTGGCAGATGGAACCCTCACCGACAACGGCTTCCGTCCATTCTATTGACGACAGGAACAGGAAAGATTCGTTACCGTCTCTTTTTTCAATCTTTTATCAAACCCCCTGATATCGCACTTGAATCTATCTACCGGCCACCCAGTAGCTTAACGGGAAAGATCACGGATGAAGAGACAAACATTGTTTATTCAAAGTTATTTCATTGAAAATTATAAATTATGTCAGCATTAAAGAAACACCGCTTCTAATAATAATACTAATTTTTAATTACACTCTTTCTTCTTTTTTTTCCTTATAAAATAAATAAATAAATAATAAGGGGTGATCTGGCATTTTGGGGTGGGTTCCACGCATACGCGTCGCACTTGACTGGTGTTTCTCACTCTCACCCTCACCCTGCCAAAAATAATAAGATAAAAAAAAAAGTAAGGACTCTGTAACGTGTATATTAGAAATTTTTTTTTTCAACAATACAAATAAATTAAAATAAAAATTATTAAATTCTAAAAAATCTTAAAATTTATAAAAAGCATATCGTATTTTATAAATTTTTATTATATTTTATAAATTCATTTTAAAATCTGTAAATATTTTTTTAACGAATTTTTAAACACACATCGGCTGGTTACCACTCCCCCCAACTGAGAATGTGCTGGTTTCTGTCTTTGCTTTTCTTTTGATGGGATTGATGGCATGTGGATTTGAATCAAGTGACTAAAATATCAATCAAATCACATATTTTAGATGGATGACCGCCAACACATCGTGAGTGCATAAGAATTGATTAGAGGAATGGTTCTACTGATTTCAAACTAAATATACTAAAGAGATTTTATTTCGATTTATTTATAACATAATTTAAATGTGTAAATTAAATAAGAATAATAAAGAAAAGAAATGCAAAGTCGCGTATCCACACCAAAACATAGATCTTGCCGGTTTGCTTCCGCGGTGCATGCACATTAAGCAAAACCTATTTGCCCATTAATTATCTCCAAAACAATCCCATGACCGTACAGTATTTTTTTTTATCATGTTCCCACCTGTTTGTTTAGTTTACTGGTGGAATTACCCTGTTTTACATTATTTTAAGGTGCTACATCTGTTTGGTAAAGCAGTAGAAAAGTACTTTTACGTAAATCAAGATAAATATGTGAAGGAGATTATCTCATTTTACGAAAAAACACTGTTGAACGCCCTTTTAGGTACAAGCACCGCTTTGCCAAACAAGCACGTTAACACTAACCAAGTGGTTCTGACGACCTTGGGTCAATAAAAGAAGAGAGAGAAGGGACACATACATGGACTGAGGCTGATGCGCGTCAACTTATGAGTGGCTTGTCGGTGATAGCTTCTCCCTCTCCCACACCACAAATCAACTCCGCAACAAAACAAATAGCTGCTGGTAAGCATGGTAAAGGAAGTCAACCAAGTCTCGTAATGTTTACAATATTAATCCAAGAGTTTAATAAAAATCTTGACACTATTTTAAAATTTGTTGGATTAAAATTAAAATAAGAATGTATTTAAAGGATTGAAAATTGTATTATCAACATGTTATTTATAGGGTTGAGGTATATTCTGAAAATTTTTACCAATGATAAATTTTGCCTTATAAAAATTTTGTTGTGACGTTACCGCTAACATTTTAAAAAAAAATGTAGCAATGATGCCTATGCAATGTTCCCTCGTTAGGATCATTACATATATATAGATCCGCGACTGATCTCCCACCTAAAAAGGCCCTTGACCCTTGTTAATTCCAAACCTCAGCGGTTGACTACATACCAAATATAATCCACCCAAGACCAAGTAAACGAGTGTACTTGAATTCATTTGACATGTTCAGTTACTTTTCCTTTTCAATCCCATGCAAATGGTTTCAGTTAAACGTAACACTCGAAACTATGTTGGTCGTCGTCGTCGTCGTCATGTGCTATATGTATATAGAGAATTAGAGAAAGAAACCAAATAATCTGCATGTCATGTGTGGTCTCTGACAAAGTGGCCAACGTAAGAAGCAAAACATGGGCTCAATTAATGAAGCGTTCCCCAGAAGCAAGGAATGAGGACACACACACACACACAGTTATTTTTGAAGCCTGCAATCATCAGTTAATTAAAAGCAATTACAGTAAACCAAGCCGGGCCGGTATTTACTTGGCTTGGATTTTAGGTCCTATTGGTATTTGATATAGACACTTGGAATGATATTTATTCTTGCTTGATCATGCCTGGACATTAGTTGAAGCGGATATTCATTGTATTTAATTTTGACGATGGATCCATTTAAAGGTCTGGTATAAAGTCAAATCTAATATTATTTGATTGATCATCTACCTGGGTTGTTCAGATTGAATGAATGGACTTTAATTGTTTAACAATAAATAGGTTGCATATATCAGGACAACCCGCTCATACTGTTTGACTTGATCAACCTAGATCTGGATTCCCACACAACGCCCATATGTCTGAACAGGTATAATTAAGGTTAACCAACTTATTATTTTATATGCTAATCAAGTTATCTTAGTTACAATATAGTATTTTATAAGTACTGTTGATTGCAAAACTGCACTTTGGTATGTAGATTGAAACGGTTGAAGGTTTAATTAAGCTCATTCCTACGAGCTTTTGAAAAATCTACGTCTTAAAAACTTCAAACAATTTTCTAAGGACATTATTACTGTGCATGAAATAAGATGGATCAGCACAAATTTAATGTAATCAGGTAAGTCAACTCAATAACGGGCACTCACAATCTTGTCATTTAAGTTTACCAAGCTCTGCCCCCTTGTATATGTAGCATTGATGTTCATTAGTTCTTTTTGTTTCTTTTTTCTGCCACCTCAACGTACAGAAACAAGTACATAATAGACATTCCCCACATGATTTTCCCCCGAATGAGAGGCATTCATTGCATTCCAAAGATAAACAGAAACTGCACAATCAGTGAGAATTTAACAGATTACATGAAAAAAGTATGAATGGGAAAACTGGTAATGGTATGGTCAGCCATAGTGTATCCGCGATTCCTAACAGCCTAAAGTTTCCAGCAAGCTATGCAGAAGCCTATCTACTATGAGACATCAATGGAGTTACTCCGGAGCTGAATGATCAACCAGGATGCTATGTCTGCATCATTAAAATCTAGCCAAATATTGTGGGGAAGGATTTTCCTCCAAACTGAGGAGGCTAAGGGGGCAGTGTTTAAATACATGATCCATATCTTCAACATAACCATCACATAAGGAGGAGCAGCTATCAATCATCATTTTCCTACTACATCTTTCTGAGTTTCGTGAGCAATTTACCCTTTAGCGGGAGTCAGGTGAAAGTCAAGATTCATTGGGCAACTGGAAGCTTCCACAATTTTCTCCAAACAGCATTGGAATCGTCCTAAGTAAGTGCCTCGGATGTGTGGTAAGCCCACTTGGTTGTGAATGACCCATCTAGGGTGAGTTTCCAGTAACAGGAAGGTTCCTCTCTTGTGAAATCTTCAGGGAATAAATTCCTTAAAGCACATGGGGGGTAGCAAGTGCTAAAAAAGATGTCTTTTCCACCTTCCATTCTCATCTATGAAGTGAGAGATGGGTTTCGATAAATCCTCATCAACAAGGAGAGTAAAAGATAAGTAATTTAACCCAAAAATCTGTCCAAAACCTTATTTTGCATCCATCACCCACCTTCCACTTTAGATGCATTGAGGTGTCAGACATGAGGATATTTTTCAAGAGGTAAGAGGTAGATGATGTAGAAGATTCGCTCAGGGACATGATGTTATCAGTGATAACATATTTCCCTTTGAGAACTCTGACCCAGAGAGAGTCTGGCTGAGAGAAAATCTTGAAAATGAGTTTAAATATGAAAGCTTTGTTGAGAATCTGACTTCGAAAGCCACGGCCACCGCGTGTCAGTGTTTAGCACAAATCTGCTGAAGCTTTGTTGTTACCGTTGCTGAACTTGACTGATGAGCAACCACAAAAGAAATTTCCTCGTTTAATTTATCTACCAACCATATCTTCAGTTCTATTCCAAATTCCAATCACAATGCGCGGCAGATTGCGATTACAAATTGACCCCAATTACAGTACACCGCATTAAAAATGACTTTTGACATTAATATTATTCCAAGAGAGCTGTCTAGGGAAAAAAATATTGAATCAATAAGGTTCTCATTGCTTACTATTTTAGGCGTACTCACTTGACATTCTGATGCAGAAAAGGGAAAAAATACGTCCAACTTATCGTTAACGGAATAGAGATAGAGGTATATAACAAGTATTCCTGATCTTGGTCTCAACTTTATATATCTGTGTCATAAAAATAGCCTTCTCCTTGATCTCACCAGGAAGAGATATCCAGAACCTTCGTTCTCCCTGTTGGCCTGTTGTATGAAATTTACTACCGCCGCCCACAATGGCAATTATGGAGCTGTGGCTAGCAGCATGTATAACAGAAGCAGAAGATGCATTATGATCCTAAACGTGAGCGACAATTAAGAAACTTGTTTTAATTTGTAGATTTTGAACCAATCCACATCAAACCCATGTGATAGTGTCGGTCACAATCCCAACAATAAGGCCACCCACTTTGGACTTTAAACCATGAAAAAGCAGTCAATTCAATGCACTCTAACTGCTACCACCCTGTCCCTCTCCTCCCTTTCCCTTTCCACCTTCCTAATTCATCTCATCAATTATTCCTCCCATCATTCCCTTCCTTTCATGATCCCTAAGTTTCAATTACACGAATCACTGTTCAATCCTCTGCCACTGCATCCAAAAAGCGCACCCAAGTCACAGCCTTCTTTTTTTTTTGCCGTTGGAGGCTTCAACTAATTTGGCATGAAATGTACCAAATTGAAAATAAGTAGCATTGACTCTATAATAAGGAGAGTACAAGTTTGAATCCCAAAAAAATGCACTTGTTGGGAAAAGTGAAAATCTTTACGCTCTAAGCTTCAAATGGCACTAATTTGAAATCCAAAGTTGTTTGAATGCACCATTAGTAAGTCACTGGGAAACAAATTGGCAAGAGATGTATATATATTATAATTGGATAGTATATATAGGCATTGGAGGACCACTGACGCCGAATTATTCGCAGAATAACGTGGCTTTTATCACTGCATCAATCATGATTGAGTCGTTCGTAGTTATAATAGGCCGGGTTCTGTACCTATTGTATCAGCAAGATTGGATTCTTCACATGTATTCTGAATTCCGATAGTCTCGCCTTCTTTACATCTCGTGATCTATCCAGCACATTTTAAAAAGTATGCCTTTTATTTTTACTCCAACATGACCAATCCATATGAAAACTTCTCAATGCAATGCTTCCCGTTTTTTTCCCCGCGTATGCCTCTAAGGTCAATTAGGGTACAGCTCTTGTTCACCCTTAAAAAATGTACAAGACCGGTACTGCATAAGCAGGGCCAGCCCACTTGTGGCATTTTCAGTAAATGGACCGTATGTCTTGTAATTAATCATGGGCCTAGTTTTTTGTTAGCCCATTTCTTTCATAAATTTGTTGGCCCACACATTCTTCATCCATAACGTGTTGCATATCGAAACCTTAAAATTGTGATAAACTTGTGAAAGTCCTAGGACTGCATAAAAATATCCTTTCTCTGGCCTGAGTAAATAATTTTTTTTTTACTAAAGCATAGCTATTGTTCTAATGAAATACAATTTTATTTGGAATATTATCTGACACTTGGACACCTCTGTAATGGATATTCAAATTTAAAATTATCATGAGCTACTAACCTCCATCCACATCCACCCTTAGATCCATCATTAGTACGGGAGGCTTTATCCGAAGTGTGTGGACTGGACCCTGTTTCCTTTCCCTCCTCAAAGGTTTTGCTTTCTCCTCAACTATAGTCTAGACAGACAGACAGACACATCTATCTCTCCCGGATAAGCCTTCCCCACAGTCGCCATTTTCTGCTGGTTCCCCAAACAACTATAACCCTTCGCTATCTTTCTGATCATTAATTTCGCATATCGACGTTCTTAACTGAAATTCAGTGCCATCGGCTTCCAATTTTACCTCATCCAACTCCACGAAAATGATTCTTGATCAACTCTTCTTATTGGTCATAGGCCCTCTAGTTTAGATTCCATTGGTTTCAACAATTTCCTACCAGTTTAAATTGAGAAACTCAGAGCGAGAACGCTATGTCTGCGATAGCAGCTTGTTCACATATAATCTGCAGAGAGAATTACCATCATCAGTGGCTGATCAGTAGTGGAGCAACTAATTTGTTCTCGTTAAAGAGTACGACTGGCACTAGTTGGATTGAACGCAGAAAGAGAGAAGGGAAGCGGATAGGAAGGGGGAATGTGCGAGTAGAAGCGCTTTGGCCAGATTTGTCGAGACCCACTGTACTCGAGATGGAACCTATCACAGATTCTGATCATCTGGATCAAATTCTTCTAGACGCTCAGCAAAGTTCCCAGCCCATTATTATCGATTGGTATTTCCTTTTCCCAATTCTTATTAGACTGTCCCATGATAATAGGCGGCATCTCTCTCAGCTTCAGGCTTCAGCTAACAGATACTTTTGGATTGTGTGTCGTTTGCAAAGTTTTTGATGTCGTTTAGCTATTGCAGTTCGGTGTCTTAATAATTAACAGTAGCCATTGTTGTTGCTGCTTCATTTTTTGGGGGTAGGATGGCTGCTTGGTGCAGGAAATGCATATATTTGAAGCCCAAGTTGGAAAAGCTTGCTGCTGAGTATCACAATAGGTGAGCCTTGTTTAACCTAGTCTCTGGAATACAGTTCCCATAATAGTAGTCTGTACATCAATCTATTTTGTGCATGGTTTGGTGGTTGATAGGCTCAAATTTTATTGCGTGGATGTTAATAAAGTACCTCAATCGCTAGTCAAGCGTGGGAACATCTCTGTAAGTTACCAAGTTCTTTCCTTTGTTTATTTTCTTACTCATTGAGTGTTTATGGCTGTGCTAAGCAACGTTCGATTGATTCCTTTTCTCCTGTCAGAAAATGCCAACGATTCAGGTGCGTCATTTACTATATTGATCACTCACTCACTCTCTCTCTCTCTCTCTCTCTCTCTCTCTCTCTCTCACACACACACACACACACACACACACAAATACGCACCAAAAAAAGATGGTAGAGTGAGTAGTTCAGGGACAGATGGAAATGTGGGATTAATAGGTGAATGTGTTGCAGCTGTGGAAGGACGGAGAGATGAAAGCAGAAGTTATTGGTGGACACAAGGCGTGGATGGTGATTGAAGAAGTGAGAGAAATGATCCGAAAGTTCGTGTAAAATAATTGTATAGCATTCGTCTTCTTCTACTCCCAAAAGAAAACAGCATTCCTGCCCTCCCTTTGGCCTTTTTCCTACATGTCAATGTTATGAAGCTGTGTATATCAGTGACAAGCGTTGCAAAAGCCCAGATAATTGAGTCTGAAAAAAGGAGCCTATAACGTAATTTTGCTTCCGTTTGACTTTGCAAGTTAATTACAGATTGCAGGATAAGATCTCTTCATAATTGTGATGTTTTTGAAAATTTGACAGTCATCCGTCAACTGATGGTTTCATCTATTTTATAGTATAACGCGGCAGGCTTTGACAACAAGTCGCTTTGGCCGAGTGGTTAAGGCGTGTGCCTGCTAAGTACATGGGGTTTCCCCGCGAGAGTTCGAATCTCTCAGGCGACGCTTCATGTTTTTTTCTTCTTACTTTCTTGAACGCTTTGCACCGGTTCCCAATAATTTTTTGTCAGATATATTACGTTTCCAACAAATCTCCAATCACAGAGAGTAAAAAAAGATGTTTTCCCCTTTTAAATCTAAAATTATGAACGTTGGAATCTCTTATCAGTCTATCATTCTATTCCAGCCCATCTCCAATCGCACAATGGGAGAGCGTTAAAAACATGCCAGCCCATCAACTTTGGCGGCTGATAATTTACTGTGATTGAATCAAATACAGGAAAATAAAAAAAATGATTTTTAGTGAGTTAAAAAAAGATGCTAGAGCAACCACGTTGGAGGCCAGAAAAAAGAAGACGGGGATTGAAATGGATACAAGAACACACATAACAAAGAAAACGAAATTCCAGATCCCCCCCGAGTCAAAGGTGCAAGGCGAACTTTTTCGTGAACGGACGGAAAATTCATCGGATTGGTTGAAAAATAATGCGCATTATTGAATGCCTCTCAATAATAAACATTTTCCGATTGTTCGACTCCTACAGGGTATGCACACTGCACAGTACCACACCAGTTTGCTCTAAAGCAAAATGGACAAGTAATTAACCACTGTCAACGGTCAAGGTACCAATCCTTGAAATGATCCTTAAAACAATCCTCATTTCTCAAATAACAGAAGTATTAGAGAGATCCTTAATACCAATCATTGAAATGATCAAACGTCGTTCACAAGTTTGTGATTTGTGGAATGTGAGTGGAGAACACGTTATCCCACTTTTCTCGGATACTAACGGATAGCTAGATAGGGAGCTTTGTACCCATAATCGCAAAAGCTTACCACTCTAATTTTCAGATGACGAGCTGAACCTTACATTAGAGCGACGTCTTTCTGATTAGATAACCGTAATCATAAAAAAAATAAAACTCGAAAACGCTTTAGCTTGACACAGCTGATAGAGTTATTGACGACAGTTGGTAGACACTTCCAGAGAATCTCAATTAACAAGAGACAATTTGTATCGTCGCAGAAAACAATTTCCATAGACTCTTGGCAGCATTAACATTAACCAGGATTATGGCGGTTCACAATAGGCATTGCCAATCCATTCATCTTTTATTGAATGGATTAGAATGCTTGATCTTTTTTTCCTAAAAAATAAGAACAAAGGAACATAGTGAGGAAATGCTACATTCCAAAGCCAAAGACAGTTTTTATCCTTTGGAAAATGAGATCCCGCCATCCCCTCTCAGTGTTCTCCACCACAGTGGCGTTGCCATATCTGCATTTCCAAGCAATCCGAGTGAGATCCAAAAGATTCTATAGGAAATTCCATAAACGAAAACCAGAGTATTCATTTTTCAATTCCTCACCTATCTTCAATGGGAACATCAGTGTGTGTCAGCTTGATAATCGTCACTCCTGGTTCAGGCTCCTCAAACGTAAGTCTTACCTGCAACATTATCACACTCAATCATATGACACCTAACCCACATTTGAATTCCAAAACTGCTAAACATACTAAGACTTACCAGAGACTGCACACCATCTGGCCAGCTCTCAAACCTCCATTTTTGCACAATCAATTTAGCTTCCTGCAACTCCACATTAGTTCCTTTCACAGACCCATCAAAAATGCTAAATTCCCCACCTACTTCTTTACTCATCCTAGCATTGCTCTGCGTGAAACCTTTCCACCTATTATCGTCCATCAATATCTTATACAAATCGCTCGCCCTGCAATTGAACCTCTCCGTCAAGCTAATTGTTTTACCACCCTTTTCACTTTCTTCCTTCACTTCATGCTTCTCCACCGCATTCTCATTCTTCGCTGGAGCATTCCTAGGCGCTACTTTCTTTTTCTCGAGGCTGTCTTGGACAGGTCCTCCTTTTGCCATACTCTGCACCCAAACCTTAACTTTCTCCAAAATCAAAGGCTTCCCCTTGGAAAGCATTGCCTCCTTCAGCTTCTTCCCAATGGATCCTTCGTCCTTGACAGTGACCTTGAGCTCGGGGTCTGCATCGGCGTTCTCATCGGATATATAAGGGATCTCCACTGTGCCATTGACCTTGTGCAAGGATTTGCCGTTGGAATCCTTAACTTCTCCTTCCCAAGACAAGGAGAGACTGATCTCGTAGCCGGGTATGATTTTTCCCTTGCGAATGTTGACGTAGGCCTCGCCGCTGAGCCGGTCGACTTTCTTGGTCTTGATGAACGAATCGGCCTCGCCGTTAAGAAGGACGAGGTTGGACAGAAGGTTGTTAAAGAAGCTGCGAGACCATTCGAGACAGTCAGTTTCGGCCCAGTGCCAATTGTGAACGTTGGTGCCATTAGGTCTCTCCTCCACGATCCAGCGCTTGTCGCCCTCACCGTATCTAGCCATGGACGAAGAGGCTGCGCGGATTCGAATATGCAAGACGAATGATCGAAGACAAAATGAGAGAGAGAGAGAGAGAGAGAGAGAGTGTGTGTGTGTGAAGAAATAGGTAGGCCAGAGGAGGCTGAATCTGGATCGTTCGGACCACTTGGGAGGGAGGAAGGGTCTAGAATTAAACAAGGCAGAAACAGGTACCGAAGCTTCTCCTCAATCCCCCAATTGACTAGGAAGACCACGGAAGAGTCTAGAAGACATGGAATAGGAATTCATTCAGTACCAAAATTAGGGGTTTGATAAGCCCACAGCCAGAAGCCTGACAACCCCTGGGCCCTCGAGTTTGAAGTCATGATCATGTTGAACTCCTTGTCTTTGCCTCTCCTCGTTCTTGTCCGTTCGTGTTCCAATCGAAAGAAACCATAAGGGCCGTAGCAGTCCTACATTATGGGTGTGTTTGGTAAGGCCGTTGGGGAAACGGACACAGATTCTGAGGTACTTTATGTGAGAGAAGTTTTATCTCGGTAAGCGCATCCGTTGGGGGGAATGGCTTACCAAACACATCCATTATGCTTATTGCAATCCTTGAACCCTTCACATATGACTGTATACGGATCAATAGAAATCTGTAAAAAATCTATAAACAACCTCGTCTTAAGAAAGAAAAAAACATTTTCACCCAGCACGCGGAGATTCCAATATTTTTATGCAAGAGAAAAATCTTCCCAAGAATAAGATGCTGTAATTCTCGTTTTAAGGACATGCTGAAAGCCTACAGCAGATTTTTTTTTTGAAGTATCAAGTTGCCTTCCTCATAACAGCGGCAACATTGGCCTTATTTGGTAACAAGATGCTTATACCAATAAACATGTTTAACAGTGGGTCCGTTTGGTAAAGCAGTGATATAAATAACTTATTCGTACAAGTACTTATGGAGAAGTGCGATTGGAAAATAAGTTAGATTGTAAAAGTGATTTGTGTTTGGGAAAGCGGTGGAAGAAGTGACTTATTTGTAGAAGTGAATGCGTTTGGAAACACTGTGGATAAGTGACTTTTTTCTAAAATTAAAATTAAAAATATGAAACATGAAGATTAAATTAAAATTAAATAATAACTTTGTAAATTGAAATTAAATTAAACTTGAAATTACATAAAATCCATGATACAAATCACAATTGTCTGCTGCTATTCTTACAATTAACGAATTTTTTTCTGGGTAAATAACAATTAAGTAAGTCAACTGGTGGCCTAAATGAAAAAAAATAAATCATAAACAAAAGGGAATAAAACTCTTATGTCTTCCCTAAAGCTTGCCGAGAAGTATCTAGAATGAAATGGTTGATCGGACGTCCACATCCAATGGTCTATATTTCTCAAAGGCCAACTTTTAAGTGAAATTAATCTCGCATCATCGTATATGCGAGGCTGAGAATTACCTCCTTCATTGTGCTTTTGCAGAGAAGTTTTCTCGCCTGCGGCATCAGATCTAGAGTTTTCTTCACTTGGGCATAGCTGCACGGGGTATTACGTGATTCCTGTTTGAGGACTCTCTTTGATCAATTTGTTTAACCCATTTCTCTAATCGGCGAGTAGAAAAGTAGAAGCAAAGATGTTTGGGAGGGCACCGAAGAAAAGCAACAACACGAGGTACTATGAAATCCTGGGGTTTCAAAGAGCGCTTCACAGGACGATCTGAAGAAGTCATACAAGAAGGTAGCCATTAAAAATCATCCCGACAAGGGCGGTGATCCAGAGAAGGTAATCTTCGTTTGGTCGAGTGTGTGGCTATTCTCTTACGATGTTGATGTTGGTTATTGCCGTTAGAATATTTCTCTTTTAATTCGAGTTGGCTTTTATACTTCACCTCTTCAGCTGGATGGCTCTGTTGTGGGTATTATATCTGCCTTTTTTTTACACAAATATGCTAAAAACAACCTCCGGCTGCCGACCCACCATCAGTCGTCACTCAGCCAACACATACAGGTGACTGTAACAACTGCTTAACACACCTTCTGGTAGAACTTTCACAAGCTAGAGTTTTATTGCTGAAGGAGACGGAAGCATATATAGTTGGGGGATTTATTTTGTTGAAGTAGAGAGAGCCGTTGGAATTTATAAAGAATAAAAGACACTTAGGCTATGTTTGGTTTGATGGAGGGGAAAGGGAGGGGATGGATAGGAGGGGAGGGTAAGGGGTGGAAGGGTTTAATATTACCCTGTTTAATTATGTTGGAGGGGAGGAGAAGAAATGAGTTTTGTGTTTGGTTTAAAGGAGGAAGGGAGGGGAGGTAATGATTAATTTACCATTATGCCCTTATATGGTGGTTTATATTTTTAATTAATATGTATTATATACTCTTAACCATAATTATATAATTTTATTTCTAATTAATTTAAGGAATAATATATTCAACCTAGTAATACTTTTATTTATAATAAATAAAAAATTATATTTTAAAATGGAAGAAGATTTTTATCAATAATTATATTTTTATTTTAAATTTAATAATATGTTTTATTTCATAATGTTTTAAATAAGATTATATTCAATAATAAGATATCAGTGGCCCTCGAAAAAGGAAACACCATTTCCAACAACCAACTTCACCTTTACCCCGACATGGCAGGAGATTGGATTGTAAAAACTTTATTAAATGGGTCATTTGCTTAAGATTAGGATTGGATTGAACAGGAAGGCCTCCGTCTCAATTACAATATTCACTGGCTCAAGATTGTGAGGAGCTTTGCTTAGTACTAGATAATATCTTATCACCAATATGGTTTTATTTTGCTGTATTCGTATTTCTCTCTTCAGGCACTTTTTTTGTGTGTTGCTTGCACTTCTGAACTTTGACTTCTGGTGAATGATATGCATGTTTCATGCTGGCAATATGCATGCATACATATGTCCATTCAATTTCTAATAATAATTCAACGATGAAAAATAGTTTTTGGACTTGTTTGGTGAGTCCGTTGGGAGAACGGACACAGATTCCGAGGTAAATATGTGAGAGAAATTTTGTCTCGGTAAATGGAGGAATGGCTTTTAGATGGCCAAACGGACCATCCAAACAAGCATTTTTTTTGTCGAAGCGGAAACTACCATTATCAACACTGCCATTTTACGTTGTTTTCAGGAACTACCACAACCTACCAGTTCAGCAGTGATTTCTCGAAGGGTGAAAGAAGCAAGGAATGAAGCGAGGCTGTGTTTGTTCATTTGGGCAGATAAAGCAAGTCTTTTTTGTTTTCCCTAAAAAAGGAACTAAGATGATTGGCATTAAATTTTTATAAAACACAATTGGTATCAAAGTATCAATTTACGGAGCTTAATTGTTTTTTGCCTGAATAGCTGGCCAAAGACTGACTTTGCTTGAAATAAAGGCGAGTTAAATTAATTAGGGGAATGGAACAGGTCAAAAGGATCGGAAGAAATAAAACGATGGTAACTATGGATGCTAAATAGCAAAATCCCGGGAAAGACTTTTTGGGGAGCAGACACCAATGCCGAAAATTATATGTCAACGGACAACGATGCCAAAACAAAAAAAAAAAAATAAAAATTATATGAAAAAGGCCGTTTGGTTTTAAACGTCGCGTGCGGGAAGGGGCACTGCTCCACCGGTGGCACCGTATATCGGTTGGGACGACGAACAGTATTCTTTGTTTTCGAAATCTCAGAACCACACAAATTAAACGAATTCTGGGCACGGGGGACACCGATGAGCCTTGCTGATTCGACGGCCAGCGTCGATACTGACAAAAAAAATTCTTTACTTCGATCTCCATAGCGAGGTTATTCTGCGCAACTTCCGGAGCTCTTGGCACGAAAAGTTTCTCGTCTTTATTCTTTGATTTTTTTTCTGCCCCTGTTGCCTTTTCCATATCTTCGAGCAGAACCCTGGTTTTGTAATTTTCTTCTGCTTGGGATACAGACCCATTTGGCTCGAGATTCTCAACTAGGTATTTGTGTTTTTTTTGTTCTGCTTTTTGTTCATATATCGTGCTTTTGTTTCTTCCTCTGATGGGTAATGGTTTTGGATGATAGCACCGGAATTTGTTTTGGCTGTCATGTGCCGGATTTCATTGCATTGTGTTTGTGTATATGAGCGTGGCTTACTTTCGAAGATAATCAGTGTTGCCGATCATGAATTGGTCAATAGGTGGATGCTTTCCATTTTAAAATTATCCCCCTTGGTTTTCCTTATCCATTACAGTTTTTATTTCGTGGGTCGAGCTGCGAAAGATCGTATTACGGCAAAGCCGTCCCGAAGCCTGTTGCTTGATTGAATTTCCAAATTATTGTCCCCTTCCTGAAATTTTCTCCCTCATTCGCGTCTTTATGATGTCTACTTAAATAAAAAATGGGAGAGGAGAATAACGAGTGGGTACTTTCAAGTTTCAAGCATAGCTTAATTCTTTGTACATTTACCGTCGATTGCATGGGCATTGCTTTGTTGCCATACGAAGTTGATTTGTTTGCTCTCTTTCTCTCTCTTTTTCTACTTTCATGCGCTCCCTTGGTCAAGGTGATGAAGGAATGATTTATTGGGGAACATCAAATTGAGCCCGGGCTGTCCTTGGTTTGCTTAACTATTCCTGACTGTGCAGTATTATTCCTCAGGGAACATCAATTTTTGCTTTGTTGGTCTTGTTAACTCTCATTCATATTTAAGCATTGAAACCAGCAATCTCAGCAATTTCGTAGTAGTTTTACCCGGGGTAGTTACATATAATTTTTCAACTAAAACGTATAGTACCTATTACTTAATAACTGAGTATCTACTGAGGTAGGTAAAAACATGTGCCCACCAAATAAATGTTAAAAAAGATTATGATTTTGTTGTGATGCTTGTGACTTTTGAACAGAAAATAGAGGTTACATTAATATGGGCCAGGAACACTCATGAAATCAAACAAGAAGTTGGTCTAGGTCCTTTTGTCTAAGAATGCAAGTTGGTTGTGTCACCATGTTGAGATTCTTGAAGGCAAACTCTGTAAGGTAATAATAATGGCTGAAAAAAGAAGTGTTTCGAGTCTTCTCAGTTGTTGCACTTGCACACTTGTTTCACCTAGATTATTAAATATAAAATTTTGAATACAGCACTGCAGTACTGCTTAGCAACATTCTATGCGTTGACAGTTTTATTTGTGAGTCGTAACAGATACACTACGCTTGTGGCAAAATCAAAGCAGATCAGATTGGACTAAAGCAGACTTTTGGATCTTGTTATTTTGAGAGAATTACTGTAAGATCTGGATCAAAAATGGCTTCTGGAGTCAATGCTTGCAAAGAATTTCAATCTCACCTAACAATTTCAGATTATGAAATAGCCAAGTCCAAACACAGTGCTAAAAGTAGCTGTCCTCTTATGAAGTCTAATGCTGACTTCGGTGGAAAAAATGGAAGCAATTCAAAGAATGGTGTTCATGACTTACTTGAGTGCCCTAGTTGCAAGAATTTGATGTATCCTCCCATTTACCAGGTGCAGTGCTTGCATTTTCGTGTTTGCAACTCTTCTTTTTAACATATAATGCAAGCCTATTGTACATATTCCAAAAGTGGAATTGTTATTTTTAGTTCTCATATTCCACGTAGGGTAACTTCATTTGCATTAATATCTGTTCACTTATCCCTCCATTACAAGGGCTGCACCATCCACCCTGTCTCTGCTCCTAGTTAAATGCTATTCTTAATCTGCTTAAATTTCTAAATACAGTGAGGGGCCACTTTAATTATTGATCTTGAGGGGGAAATGGAGAGTCATAGGGAGTAGAGTGAACAAATATGATTGATGTCTTGAATCCTTGGGGGTTTTGACTAGTTATTATGTTGTGCTCATTAGTCCACTTTATGCTTTGAGTTGCATAGTAACATTCTAACTTACGGAAAGTTTTCCACATCTTCTGTTAATTTTTCTTATTACATATCCGAATATTGTGGAGCAGTATTATGACTTTATTTCTTGGGGTGTTGTATGGTTAATAATTCAAGTTTTAGATTCTAAAATTGTATTCTGAAATGCTAATTGAAATCCTATGTATAGTTGTGTGAATTATTCTAAAGAGAGTGATTCTTCAAAGAGGTTTCACAGGAAATGCAGAAGTTGGATAAGAACAGTTAAAGAAAATGAAAACTGAATTGTTCTTTGGAGTTCAGCAGCTGCTATTTCAGCATTGCTATCAAGGAGGAATTGGATTGGTACAGATAGCCAATGATGCTAAAGAATCTGAATTCCTCTTTATATGTTCCTTGTATTCTTCCTTCCATTTACTAGAAGGGATATGATATATCAGAACCTATGGAAACTTCTTTTTCTTTCCTTTGACATGTTACTGCGAAATATTCTGTTTATATTCTTCTAATATTTTCCTTTGTGGATGATTTGTGTGTTGCAGTGCCCAAATGGCCACACTTTATGTTCAAACTGTAAGACTAGAGTGCATAACCGCTGTCCAACTTGCCACTTTGATCTAGGAAACATTAGATGTTTAGCCCTGGAGAAGGTGGCTGAATCATTGGAACTTCCCTGCAGATATCAGAGTCTAGGTTGTCATGATACATTTGCATGCTATACCAAGCTTAAGCATGAGCAAAATTGTAGATTCCGTCCATATAATTGCCCCTATGCTGGATCTGAGTGCTCAGTGGTGGGCAACATTCCAACTCTTGTCAGCCATCTCAAGGATGACCACAAAGTTGACATGCATGATGGATGTACCTTCAACCATCGATATGTCAAATCAAACCCTCATGAAGTTGAAAATGCAACGTGGATGCTAACGGTGAGCCTATAATCATTACTTGTCTTGTGCCATATATGGTTTGATTGAGGAATGATCAATTATTCATCACCTGATTCCAGTCTTACCTCTTTGTTTTTTTCAATCGGCAATTATTTTTATTTTCAAAAAGTATATTTTTTTGCCCCTCAAAAGCCATCTATTAATAGTTGGTTTGCTATGTTAGTGGCTTTGTTAATTTGTTTCAGTGAAGCAGCTTACATAATATCCCTCCGATTTGATGAATAATATGACGAAGTGGAACTTAGTGCTGTGCGGGAATTTACTTTGCCGTTTTATTTTGCATCTGGCACCTCTCTAAGACATAATCTGGTTGGCCTTTTGCATCCTCAATAATTTATCAATCCAATTCTTATGTATCAAGTTTGATCCTAAGGTCCTTCCGTCGTAAAAGTGACTCCAACATTACTGAACCAAACCTCATCTGATGTGTTATTACTAGATTTACCATGTCCTTTTGAAGGTAGGATCTGTCTGCTTACATCTTGAAATCTCCTCTGCAGGTTTTCAATTGCTTTGGAAGAAATTTCTGCCTGCACTTCGAGGCTTTTCAGATTGGCACAGCTCCAGTGTATATGGCTTTCTTACGATTCATGGGAGATGATGATGAGGCAAAGAAATTCAGCTACAGCTTGGAAGTTGGTGCTAACGGCCGCAGGCTGATATGGCAAGGAATTCCGAGGAGCATTCGGGACAGTCATAGGAAAGTTCGTGACAGTCAAGACGGACTTGTTATTCAGAGGAAGCTAGCTCTGTGTTTTTCTGGTGGAGATGGACGGGAGTTGAAGTTGAGGATTACTGGACGCGTATGGAAAGAAGACTGACAAATGTAAATTATTTTGGATGTCTCTGTTAGTGTACAGAGCCAGAAACGATTATCTTGTTATTTAGCTCCTCTACCAGAAAATGAAGCTTTATTTACCTCCATGCTTTTACCACGCTTCTCGTTGTGCCCTTTGAAGGGAAATATAAATTGTCGTTAAAGAATTGACAACGAGCAAAGAAATCCAGAGAACAAACAGCGCGAATCTGATTTCAAAAACTACATTAGTATATCCTTAGACCAAGAAGGGTTGGTTTGAGTGGTAAGGGACTCAGTTTCACTTAAGTGGGAACCTAAATGTATGCAAAAATCAAAAAAATAATAATAACTCGATTTGAATCTCCAATCAACAATCTCCACTTTTATCACTAAATAGTTACGTATTCACCGATCAACACGACGTTGCCAATTTACCATGGTATTACCTTTTACTTCTTGTGCTTGTAATAGTTGGAAGGTCATTGCACACATTTCATGATATACTTGTGGGTGTGATCTGGATTCCAACTTTTTCATGCATTTAAAAAAAAAAAGATCAGTTAGTTCAAAAATAAATAAAATACGTTAAATTCCACTTCTGTGGATGAAAGTAGAAAAATCCCTTGAAAGAAGCATCTCAAATTGAACCTGACTATGACCAGATAAGATAAACATATTTAAAAAACATAAACTACAAGAGGACAAAAAGTTTAGAGGTAATTCACCTTCCATAGAAGGAGAAACATAGTAGGGTGGTGATAACATGGAGTGACACAGAAGAAGGCAGAAAAAGATAATGGATGGGCTAAAATAGCAATAGTAATAAGCGAAGAACGTGCATCGTGGGGGCAAGTACAGCCCCGGAAGGTTGGGACAGATAGACGGGCACCGCATTATCTGGTGGTTTTTGCGCATTACCTGGTGGTTTTTGGAGTCAACTAACAGAATTTTGGTTTATCAGCACTCAAGTTTGAGTTCTTTGCACGACGTGTTGCACGGCAGGCTTAGCTACGTACAAATGCAACCTACTTTTCTTGTACAAGAAAAAAAAAAGGCGTGTTTTTATGAAATGCTTGATCAGTGCAGGCTTGTTGGGTGGGTGCAGGAAGGAAAGGTGTACAAGGGGCTGAACCAGGTCCGGCTCTGAGCTGGAACAAGAGAGCCAGGATCGCACTTGGAGCAGCAAAGGGCCTCGAGTTCCTTCATGAAAAGGTTGGCCAGTCAGAGTTCTGACACAGCAGCTCGTCTTCATTCAACCAGAGTCTTGGGAACGTTTGGCTATCACGCCCCAGAGTATAATGTCTATATATATAATTCCCTTCCCTTCATGATCGATAATTCTTTCTGCCTTCCCTCGTTATTCAACTCACTTTGCATACTCTGAGTTTGTTCTGTCTGAGAACGCTTGCTTTCATACTCAGGTATGCCATGACAGGGCAAATAACCCAGAAAAGCGACTTGTACAGTTTCGGAGTAGTTCTCTTAGAACTCTTGACAGGAAGAGAACAAGTAGATCACACAATGCCCAAAGTAAAGGCCAACAAAGTCTTGTGACTTGGGTACGTCTGTCATTCAGTTTTCTTTCCTTCCAAGTTGACCCAGCCACCATGTTCACTCTGATCTCCTACCAACAACAAGTGTTCTAATTCTATTAACAGGCAACTCCAAGGCTGAGCGAGGACAAAGTGAAACAGTGTGTGGATCCCAAACTCAACAATGAGCACCCGCCAAAGGCAATTGCTAAGGTACACTCTCCTTCAATTCTCTCTCTTACTTTACAGCCAAGAAACTTGGTTGGAGGTATGCATCTATTGTTGACGGCGGGTGATGTATTTCATGCACGTAACGCAGTTGGCGGCGGTTGCGGCACTGTGTGTTCAGTATGAGGCTTAAGTTCTGGCCCAACATATGACCATTGTGGTGAAAGCTTTGCAGCCACTTCTGAATGCAAAACAGCTGGCCCAGAACCTAGTGCTTAAGAACATTAACTAATCTAAGTAGTCGATCACCATCATATTCTTTTTCTGACCCTATTAACTCGTTGTTTTGAATTTGTATCAAGCAAAGCATCATGATGTTCACTCTGCCTCGCCTCGCCTCCTCTCTTCTGTTGGGATGGGAACATGTGTATATATTCGCGTGCATGATTGAATGAACCAGACCTGTAATATTTTTGGCCTGTACGTAACAAGTTTTATTTAGAGATATGCCAGGAGCTTATCGCTTAGGGGCCTGCACAATGTTTATTTTTCGTTTTTGGGTTTATGGTTTTGCGACTCCAATATGCATCCGACCGATAGGCAGATTAATTTCATTATGACGTTTCTAAAATTTATTACGTATGACTTACACTAGTCGCCCATGTGCCTGTCTCTGACAGCTTAATTTCACCTCAACAAGTATCCTTTAGAAAATGCGTTCGCTGGACTTTCTTAAGATCTAACGAAGGAAGACCATCAGGTCAAAAAAAAACAAGAAGAAGAAGGAAGACCAAGAATTCTACAATATAATGTTTAAATCTTTTATTGCTGTACGCATTATATTCGGTTTTGAATTTCGTCAGTCTTGTTGAATAATTTAGCAGAAGATGAATAGTGCTGAAAAAACATTATTGAATTAATGATTATGTTTCAATTACAAAGGTAGTAGCTCTTATGTAGTACAAACAAATGGAATTATTGAACTTATTGGGCTTAAGGCTCAATAGACTAATTATCATTATAATGAACTATTTTCTACACTCCTCCTCAAGTTTGGAGTTATACATATTAACAAAAACTCCTAACTTGATTTACAATTTCATTTGTGTATCCTACTCCTTTTGAGTAAGATTTTGGGGTAACCACATTATCTGAATCATTTTGGCCTTCACCTTCACAACTTTTGTTGCTGTGCACTTCTTGTGTTCTTTGTGGCTATGAGTGCATTTAAGGGTTGATCCTCTTTTCCCCTGCATCTACAGCTTTTGTTGTTGTGCCTTTCTTATAGTAATGGGTGCATTTAAGGGTGGATCATCTTCTCCCCTGCCTCTACAGCTTTTGTTATTGTGCCTTTCTTGTGGCAATGAATGCATTTAAGGGTGAATCATCTTCTCCCCCCGCCTCTACAGCTTTTGTTGCTATGTCTTTCTTGTGGCAATGAGTGCATTTAGGGGTGGATTCTCTTCTCCCCTGTCTTTGCAGCTTTTGTTGCTGTGCCTTCCTTGTAAAGTTGCTTGTGTTTTTTTTTGTTATTTTTGGTCTCCATGTACATCTGAATCTCTATCGCATATACCTCCAGAAGTTGGGTTCCCTTTTTTTTTTTGTGGTCATCTGTGCCATCTTCCCTTTGACAAAGTTTTATGAAGTTCCTTTATTCATCTGTCCATATTCACCAACGTCAAAAAATATCTTGCTCATCTGTCCATATTCACCAACGTCAAAAAATATCTTGCTCATCTGTCCATATTCACCAACGTCAAAAAATATCTTGCTGAGCTTCAGATTTGTCTTGAACCACAATCTCTCATTCTTTGCTTCTTCAAGGGCTTTCAGAGTTCTTTGGTAAAATTCCTGCAATAGTCTAAAGTGATGGCTCGCTGACGAACCTGAGACATAGTCCATGATACTATTGAGTATTGATACATTTCTCACTATAGTTTTGGGTCACTGCTGACTTAATATAAGTCAACATCTCCTTGTAGGATTCCATCATTTCCTTATACTTTCCTAGTCGATAATAAATCTTGACAATTTGTTTTAGAGCTTTAAATCCCCAATCTGCCTTTTCTTGTTCCATTTGCACTACCTCAGCGAAACCAGCAAGTGCACCTTCAGGATCAGTACAACCAAGCCTTTTGAATTGTAATATTGATTCTCGATATCAACATCTTGCTCTTCCGGCTCCTCCTCTGAGTACTCAAATCCGTAGTCCTCCATATTGGCATCAGAAGCCATATCGACTCAATACGATTCTTGATCCAATTTGGGATTTGATGGTCACCGGTATCCGTGGAGTCAGAAATCAGAACACCTTCGACGGCATGTTGAGTTAATCGCCGCCTTGCCCAGCAGCAAGAATCCGCTTCCCCAGTTCCTGGCCCTCACGGCCAAGGCTTTTGGCGAAGCTTTGGACAACACAGAAGAACTCAGAACCTGGGTCCCACACGCATCCTTTCCAGTTTCCACTTTCCACCATCTCTACATTGACACCAAGAAAATGGAGGTTTAGCAGTGTTATAGGATGAGCTTCTCCTTCAGGAACGCAACAATGCTCGTGTGTTTTACTTGATTCAAGTCTTTTTCAAGCAATCTGCAGAGACTCGTCTTGCCATGCTACCATTGGGGCTGATAAAAAGAGTGAAGGAGATTGAGCAGGAAGCATACACACAAGACACCGCCTAATGATGAGGTGCTTTCTGCCTTGTTTTGGTGCCTCCAAACGCCCAAGACTCCTCCCTCCACCCCATCAAACTCATGTAGCGGATGAACAAGAGCTTCTTGAAGAACCTATTACCGCCAAGGAGGTAACAAAGTTGGAGGAAAGCACTGCAGAACCAGAAAAAGTCCAGCAGAAAGACACTAAGCAGACTGCTGCAGTTGATCTTTCTAAATGGTTGCCGGCGACTTCTCACGCCTTTCTTTTCGGCTAACAAAAGAATCAATGTCCAAGTCCTCGTTTCTCTTAGAAACGACTTTTAAATCTGAACACAATCTTGCGACGGCGGCGGCTTCATCGGAGGCACAAATGGTTGTTACGGCAAGAGGATAACAAAGCCCTCCACGGATTCTAATATTCTCTTGAAGAGCTTTGGGTTTTCTGCTTGAATTGGTGGGTCGATTGGCAGCCGATGGCCTTTCCAAGAAACGCGCAGCGGAAACAACAAAAACGTTCCAAGAAACGGTGGCGAAGGGTCTGAGGAGGCTTCTTGCTTCTCTACTCAGATTACTCCTGTGCTTCATCCTCTCTTTACCTAGCGAAACAGCCTGCTCTTGATAATAATTTAGCAGAAGATGAACAATGCTAAAAAAATATTATTGAATCAATGATTGTGTTTCAATTACCAAGTGAGGAGCTGTTATGTAGTACAAACAGATAGACTCATTGAGTTTATTGGACTTAAGACTCAATGGATTAATTATCATTATAATAAACTATTTTCTATAAGTCTTCTCTTTGAATTTTTCCAAAAACTGTGGGAATTACATTTATGCTAAAAGAAACAGTAAAATTAAAGTGGCGTGCATGAGAGATATACATGAACACTGACAGAAATTTTGTACTGTGCTGATAACACACAAATACATACCATGTAAAGTACGTGGTGATCCCAAAGAATAGATCGCCTTGAGGTCTTGGACGGAAATGGATGGGATATGAGGCAGGGCCACTGGGAAGAGGTGTGATAGTTATTCAGGTATAGGCCAGTACGAGATCAAAACAATTGGAAGATAGGGCTAGTGGTGGTAACGGCGTCCTCAAATACTTGCATATGGGTTATGATTTTCCCAGCCTAGCCCATCCCGTCACATTTTGTTTATATTTTTTTCATCTATAACATTTTTCAACTTAGGTATGAAATATCTTTTTATTTTTTTAATACTTAAAATGAAATATTTTTTTCATATATTTAATTTATAACAATACACTACAAGTTAGACATAAAATATCTATCTCAAATTTTGAATAATACAACTTAAAGATATATAATACATTTTATAAGATTGAATTCAAACTAAATATAAACCAACCAAATAATTAATAAACATATAATATTAATTAGGTTTATATTATGATCAAAAGTTGTCTACATATTTTTTATAAATAAATTTTAATATTTTAAAAAATAAAAAGTGGGTTGACAGGTTAGCCCTTTGCGGGTGCGGGTCAAAAAGACCTATATTTAAATGGGGCTTGTTTTGGCCAACTCAACCCGCAGGTTGAACTCATATTACCAGCTTTAGGATGTGTGACCACAATTGGTGAAAGACCACTACTAGCATAGGATCAAGGTTATCAAAACTGGACCGGTGACTGAACCGGACAAGGCAGCGGGTTAAGGGTCAGTGGGTCAGACCGGAGTCAAACCAGGGGTTAGACCGGTGAGGAATAAAAAAATTAAAAAAATAAATCTTAACATACATTGGCACAATCAAAATATCCAAAATTAAAAATTATAAAAATTAAGTAGTAAATTACATTACTAACAAAAAAATAATTACTAAATCAATCATACACTTGTATGTTATCTATTATCTAACATTGTTTATAGTTTCAAAATATTCATCATAAGAAAATATCAACATATAAATATGGTAAAAGCTTCTTTTTTATTTTTTTAACTTTCAAATTTGAAAAATTCATCATTTTTCTAAAAAAATAATTAAAAAGATGAGTAGATAATTAGATATAAATGTGACAGTAAGCATATGCAGGGAAGTGGTTCTATTTTTTTTTAATGTTTTTACCTTTTAAATTTTTAAAATTAAGTATTTAATTTTTTATAAAATAATTTTAAAAAGAAAAAAGAAAAGTCAACTGGGTCGACCAGCAAACCGGCCGGGTTGACCCCGGGTTAGGCCGATTTGACCGGGTTGACCCCAACCCGAGATTTTTTAACAAACCGGACCGGACCAGAGGTCGATTCGCCGGTTTCCGGTCCGATCCGGGTTTGATTACATTTGATATGGTAGACTATTTTTATTAGTGTCTCCAACAAATCAAAATATAAATTGAATGAAGCATTCAATTTATTGTCAGACATTGCATTAATGTCAATGAGTGTAAATTTGGGAACAAGTAAGGATATTATAATAACCAAGGTTATTAAAATCGGACCAGTGACTGAAGAGGATAAGGAAGTGGGTTAAGGATCAGTGGGTCAGACCGGAGTCAAACCGGGGGTCAGACCGGTGAAGAATAAAAAATAAAAAATAAATATTAGCACACATTGACATAATCAAACTATTGAAAATTTCAAAAAATAAATAAATTCCATTATTAAAAAAATAACAATTATCAAATCAATAATATATTTATAGATTATCTATTATTCAACATTATTTACTGTTTAACAATTTCATTCTAACAAAGTATCAAAATATATGGTAAGGGAACATTTTGTTTTTCCTTCTCACGTTTTGTTTTTCCCCTTCAAATACCAAAATGTTCTCTTTCATGTATTCTACAAAGGGGACAAGAGCAATTAACATGCAACAAAATGATAGTATAAAAGGTTAGGTGGGAAAATACCAACTTGTATTCTTCTAAGGCGTATATAGATTTATCATTTGACTTACATTATAATTGATCGTGCTGTCTTCATTGATCTTAGCACCCCTATTTTCTCTTGGACGTATAAATGCCTTCCAATAATAAATAAAATCATAATCCCTCAAGTTGTGGTTCATATTTCTTAGCTTCTATTGTTTATATCCCACTCTAATCCAAAAACTTCACTTTCATCCTAATAAATTTTGTATAAAATAAAAAAATGTAAAAAAAATATCTGACCGGGTTGAACCCAACCTGGGGTCAACAACTCAACCGAATCGGACCAGTGGCCGGTTCGCCGATTTCCGATCCGAACCGGCCGGTTCGGTTTTCATTACTATGCATATGATGGACTTTACAACCTATTAGAATTTGAGTGTTCAACTTTGATTTAAACGGTTTATATCTAATTTTTTATTTTTACAAAAAAAATTATTTTAATAGGTATAAAATTTAAAATAAAATTAATTTTTTAACTATTATATTTTAATATAATTATTTTTATAAAAAATTGCTAATTTAAAAAATATCGAGTAAAGTGCAAAGATAAATACCCATGAATTTTTAATATAAATGCATTCAACACCATGTACTTTTTGAAAGTGTAAGGATACTAGGAACCTTTAAAATGGGTGAAAAAATGATAAAACCGTTAAATACAATCTAATACCATTACTCATTATGGAGGAGCTCACATTTTTTTACATATGCATTTTTAACGGTATTAGTTTATATTTTACTATCATGATATTTTTACACAATTTTAAATATTCATAGGTATTTTTGCATCCCTACAAACTATATGTTACTGGACTTTCTGATAATAGGTGTTTAATATTTTTTCATCTAAGCGGTTCAATATTTAACCAAATATTTTGGAGGATTTAGATAAATACGTGAGAAGATTTTTATCTCAATTTATATTAAAATACTTTTTTAAGTATTTTTATGGTTTTTAAGCAAATACTGAATTGGGATGGTTTTCAACAAATGACAAGACATAGTGTTTATTTGGAAACATTTAACTCTCATTCAAAAGTACGTTCAACAGCCGCAAAACGAGACAATCTCTTCCACATATTTACCTTAACTTACGTAAAATTACTTCTCAACCGCTTTTTCAAACAGACCTATAATCGTGCATCGCTAGTTAAATAGTACACGGCGACCAGTGATACATACACTTTAAATACTTTGGGCTGTTTGGAAATACGGTAGAAAAATATTTTTACTTAAGTCGAGATAAATATATGGATGATATTATTTCATTTTATAAAAAACACTGTTGAATATGCGTTTGTGTTTTACAAACGTTGTCACATACAAACCCAATATTTTGCTTCCACTGAAATTCCCATCAACACGTCATATATATATTTCATCATTTATTAAGTTATGCTCACGTCCTTAACAACAATGAACTTGGAAAAAAACATGTTTCTGGCAACGAAGTCCTTCGGATATTATTTAAGTTTCAATAAAAATGTCTATTATATATATTAAATACAACAGATACAAATATATTAATGAGGCATTTAAAAGCGGGACCGGTTATCATCATTTTACACACAATCAGGATTATATGGTATATAGTCAAATGAGAGATGTCAAAAAAAAAATTTTTAAAAAAACAAATAAATTTCTCACAAATTTATTTAGTCACCATGTTAATTATGTGTTCATATAAGAATAAGAATAGGATAAAAAAAGTATTTTTATATAAATTAAAATAAATATAAAAAGAAATTATTTTGTTTTACGGAGGAAGAAAGTCAATTTAAATTGTGATGCGTGGAAAAGCGTAGCTTGCAGACTGGGCCTTCCTTTTCACCGTGCCTCGTTGTGCAACCATCGTTAATACTGCTTCTCTCTCCCATCTCGCTTCCAATCTATACAACGCACCAACAAATCTCATCTTCTCCCTCAACCAAAAACCCCTCCCTCCATCAGATTTCTCCCTCTGAATCTCTGTCAATCCTCACGCTTCCTGGCTCGTTCTCCCTTTCTCAACCCAACTCCCATTCTATTCCCATCCAAATTAAACCATTTCATTCTCACCTCAGCTTTATCGCTCCGTGGACTATTCTTTCATTTGTTCATTATTTTATACTTTTTATTTGTATCCGATTCAGATAAGTTTCGGAACATCAATTAAATTAGATCCTTGCTTGGCCTTGTATGCGCTGGAATTGAGGGGTGAGTGCATGGAAGCATCGGTGAATGATTCTTCCGGAATTTAAAAAATGCCAGGATTAGCGCAAACTAACGACCGATTTAGAGATGGATCATCGGTGGTGTACTCGCTTTCAGCCAATGGATTTTGGTCCAAGAACCGTGACGACGTTAGCTACAATCATCTCTCCAAGGTAGAGATTAATTGTTTTTTAATCGAATTGCGATGGCGTTGGATCGCGGTCCTGTATGTTTTAATATGTGAATATCGATGAGCTGTTTCACCTTGTATGGGATCTCGCAGTTAATACATTTCGTTGCTTGCTTTCATTTGTTTTATACGGAATTGCATACAATACCTGCTTGCCATTTATATTCTGATTCATTCTCTTACGTTTCATGTATGAAATCTAGTTTAGTCTTTATCTTTTCATCAGTAAAGGCAATAAAAAACTGATGTTGGTCTTTTCTAAATCATCAAATTATTTGTTCGAATTTCTCATCGTGTAACGTGTAACAATTTACGAACTTTCAATGATCAAGGTAGCAAATCCTTATGTAATTTCAGTTGATACTATGAGTTGTCAATGCTTTTAAACGACTAGCTAACGGTGGCATGAAGGGAAAGGAAAAGAAACAATTCACTGAATATTTAAGTAAGAGATTTTAATATTGGCCTGAGAATCCATCAACACGGTCTCCTTGTTTTACAGATAGATCGCAACTGGAAACCTTAATTTGTCTCTTATGTATTTTATGACTATTGTGATCCAGTTCTGGAGTGAGCTGCCGTCACAAGCTCGGCAGGAGCTCTTGAAGATAGACAAGCAAACCTTTTTTGAGCAAGCTCGGAAAAACATGTACTGCTCCCGGTGTAATGGGTTGCTGCTTGAAGGTTTTTTGCAGATTGTCATGTATGGGAAATCCTTGCAGCAGGAGGGAGCCAGGACAAATTTTTCCTGGAACGGATCTTCAAGCATGAAAAATCAAAATAATGGTGGATCAAACGTTATCAATGGGCACCAAGATGAATTTCAAGATCCATCTGTCCTTCCTTGGGGAGGTTTGACAACTACTCGTGATGGTTTGCTGACACTTATGAACTGCTACTTGCATTCAAAGTCACTGAAGGGATTGCAAATTGTAAGCGCAACACACTTGACTCTTGTTTTGGATTCTCATTCAACTCTTTTTTTTTGGCAGCTTATCTTTTGCTCATGTCAGGTCTTTGATGGGGCACGTGCAAGGGAACGTGAAAGAGAACTATTTTATCCTGATGCCTGTGGTGGGGGAGGCCGTGGTTGGATAAGCCAAGGAATAGTGAGCTATGGCAGAGGACATGGGATGAGGGAAACATGTGCTCTGCACACTGCGAGACTTTCATCTGATACATTAGTGGATTTTTGGTCAGCACTGGGAGAGGAGACTCGGCAATCTCTACTAAGGATGAAAGAAGAAGATTTTATTGAGAGACTTGTATACAGGTTTCTATCTATTAGTCTATATTTCTCACATTCCATCTGGCTTAAATATGTTATGACTGGTATGTTAAGATAAATATAAGACCTGAAGCAGTTAAGCTCCTGAAATTAGGACGCAATGAGTGAAATCTGAGATGCATTTGAAGAGCTTAAATATGTTGAATATGGATGTGTTCTTTTGGATCCAAGTTTTCTATTCTGTGCCCCTAATAAAGGTTTTGGATGTATGAATGTATGATATTCCTTAACATTCAAATGCAGGTAATTTGTAATGGATTAGCTATCTGTCAGATTATAGGGCAATGTTCTACTGGCTTGATAGTAAAAAGTTGAATGGGGAACCCTCTGATACTCATGAAGTTAAAAATTTGAATAGCATCATGCTTCAGATCAGATTGAGCTATGTAATGCTCCATTAATGGATTAGTTTGCCTCAGTTACATAATCAGGAAGTTGAGTGGATTTTGATTGAAGAAGTTTAGGGGGAACCATTTAAACAATGTCAAAGGTAGAATGTACATTGGGAGCTGCATTGACTGGTGAATTAGATGTCTCTCTCACTGACACGCTGTCTTCAGTTAATCTCTTCCGAATATGCCTTTGTTCTGTCTGCATACATATGGCAATGCAGCTCACTCACCCTGGGAGCAGCCACAGGCTGGATTTGTTAACTCACATGCCTCGTCCAAGCCCATAATCCTAATCCTTGCTTGGAGTTGTTTAGGTGGTTCTTGATATGAAGTGTTGCCCAAAATGGTTTCATGTTAGAGTTGAGTGTGACATTGAGGAATGGAGAAGCAGAATGATTCAGACTGTCACTTGACACTCTTCTCTTGTGACACCATGGATGGTCTTGCTAATTGGATAACAGCGGTTGTATGGCAAGTTAGACATGGACAATTAGATAAAATATTACACGTTTGTAAGCCACTCATTGTCATGCTATTATGCAGAACAGAAATTAACTTAATGGCTGTTTTGATGTGTTTTATGACCTGTCAGTGAAAGATATATACTGAGTGAAGCTTTATACTCCATTTCGACCATTTTCCCATTCTTTTGATTTTACAACTTGATTTATCAGATGGTTTAGTTTATTTTGTAATAATTGGAAATCATTGCTTTGAGGCCTTGCTAATGATTAATAATATGCCCTCACTTAAGAACCCGTTTAAATGTTTTTTTTTTTGGAAGTTTTATTGAGATTTTTTATCCCATTCTTCTGGTTTCACTAAAGAGCTTTCCTGTATCTGTCAGGTTTGATAGCAAGAGATTTTGCAGAGATTGTAGAAGAAATGTTATTCGAGAGTTCAAAGAGCTAAAAGAATTGAAGCGCATGCATAGAGAACCTCATTGCACCAGTTGGTTCTGTGTTGCAGACACAGCCTTTCGGTATGAGGTGCGACTTTCATATTTCTATGCTGTGAAATCTTTTGTTATAGAGGTTATGCTCAGAAAGTCTATAGTAACATTCTTGTGAAAAATCTTGTTTTATTTAGTCTCATGTGAGGACTCAGGACTGGTTGCTAGAGTGTTTATTGTATCTAATATACATAGATCTATTTGCTTCTATCAGGTTTCTGATGATTCAATTCAAGCTGATTGGCGCCACACCTTTGCTGAGACCATGGGATTGTATCATCACTTTGAGTGGGCTGTTGGGACAAGTGAAGGAAAATCTGACATTTTGGATTTTGAAAATGTTGGAATGAATGGATCTGTTCAAGCCAATGGTCTCAATCTTAGTGGTTTGAGTGCATGTTTCATCACCCTCCGAGCTTGGAAACTTGATGGACGTTGTACTGAACATTCTGTGAAAGCTCATGCATTAAAGGGTCAACAATGTGTACATTGCAGGCTAATTGTAGGGGATGGTTGGGTTACAATTACAAAAGGGGAAAATATTAGAAGATTCTTTGAGCATGCTGAAGAGGCAGAGGAAGATGAGGTACTTCAAGTTCCAGTAAAGATATCAATTTTCTTGCTCATGTCCATAATAAATGTCATTGAAAAACATCGTTGAGGAACATTGTTAAACTCAAATTTCTCCTGTTACCATGCAAATGTATGCTTTTAGGATGATGACTCAATGGATAGGGATGGGAATGAGCTTGATGGAGAATGTTCCCGTCCTCAAAAACATGCAAAAAGCCCTGAACTTGCTCGAGAATTCCTTCTCGATGCTGCTGCTGTTATATTTAAAGAACAGGTATGTTTAGCTTTCACATCGTGTTTGTGCATAATCGTCAATCTCCTTGCTTCCTTTTCATTAACCTTTTACATTATCATGTGGGGCATCTTTAAAAATTATATAAAATACAAAAGGAGAGGGCAATAAATTGGTATTGTCAGATACCTGTTGGCCTTTTTGCTATGGTAAGGTAATGATGACAAACAGTATGGCTTTTGATTAGACATTAGATATGGTAAATTTTACAAATGATCTGTTATCATCTTCCTTTTGTAGCACTGAAATTTTAGTTCTTGCTATTTAACTCTTGGATGATAAGGTTTGTTAGTTTGATGAACTAATGAAGATAAAATGTTAATTGATATGAAGTTAAACGCCTCTAGTGTCAAATGTAGTTATGTAATTACTGAATTTTATGAATTAGATCCCTTGGCAAAATTTATATTGCACAATCAAAATATGTAAACGTTGGAGAGGTTGTAATAGTAGAGTCTGATGTTCTGGAAATGTTTTAAGTGTTAGAACCAGCCATCAGCTAGAGGGGAATTACTATGTAATCCACTATGCGGTTAAGTCCATTCTTATTCGCAGTTAGATTCAAAGGTTAACGGTGTCTTCTGATTAATTGAAAATGGTATTTCACTTGGACTTTATGAAAGCAACTTTAGTACAACGTGTGCTGATGTCATTTGAAGATGATTAAATTGTATTTAAATACAAAGAGTAGATAATAATTGGCTATTGGATTCAATGTGGTGGTGTCGATCAGTTCATGAAAACAAAAGAAGTTGTGAACTTGTGAAAGCTAGAGTTTTTAATTTTATCCATGTTTTTGTGCCTTTTGGAGTAATGTTTTTTGAGACGATCGTGAATGGTCAAATCATGCTTGTGTTTAGAATTTGGAACATGCACTGTTTGGTAAGCAATGAGCAAAAAATAACTATCTTCGTGTTCTCTTGGATCTGTTTCTTTGATCTTGTCAGTGTGCACATGTGAACTTATCCGCTGTGTTCAATTGCTGATTTCACGTTGTTCTTTTAGGTTGAAAAGGCTTTCAGAGAAGGAACAGCACGCCAAAATGCACACAGCATCTTTGTCTGTCTGGCGTTAAAACTGCTGGAGGAACGTGTCTATGTAGCATGCAAAGAGATCATTACATTAGAAAAGCAGGTCCTCCCTTTTATGCTTCTGGGAAAAGAATGCTAGGGACAAAAGGAAGAGGCAGAATGCTAATATCTATTATGGGATCACTTTCTAACACATTTTTTTGCCTCATACAGATGAAACTT